>PVLA01005054.1:0-157387 GCA_004027455.1 Hydrochoerus hydrochaeris | reverse complement strand
GAAATATCTTGTCTCTCCATTAATTTTGAGAGACAGTTTTGCAGGGTACATCATTCTGGGTTGGAGGTTATTTTCTTTCAGGGCTTGGAATATTTCATTCCAAGCTCTTCATGATTTGATGGTTTGCATTGAGAAGTCCACTGTGATTTTGATGAGTTTTCCTTTATAGGTAATCTGTTTCTTTTCTCTGACCACTTTTAATATTCTGTTCTTGTGATGGATTTCTGGGATCCTGATTATTATATATCTGGGTGTAGATTTGTTTGGGTTGTAGCTGGCTGGAGTTCTATATGCCTCATTTATCTGAACTTCACTTCCTTCTGTTACCTATGTTTGGGAAGTTTTCCTTGATTATTTCTGTGAATAGACTTTTTATTTCATTTGTATTTGTTGCTGCGTCTTCATTCACATATTTTATTCTTAGGTTATAAATCCTCTTGTCATCTTCTAGCCTTTGTATCATTGCTTCCTGGTTTCTTATTATTTTTAAGAGATCCTTCCTTTCATGATCATACTTTACAAATCTATCTTCAAGATTTGAAAGTTCGTCCTTAGTTTCTGTTAAAAGGTTTTGCCAGGTTTCAATGGAGTTTTTAATTTCCTGATATTCTCTTTGGATCTGTTTCATATATTCTAGATTTTGTTTATATTCTTCATCAAATGCTTCTCTCCTTTCTCTGGGTTCCTCTATTCTTTCGTTTGTGCCTACTTGAGGATTACCCAGGACTTCTTTTATTAATCTTCTTGTATCTTGCTTCACCTGAGTTAGAATTTCAGCTTTAAATTTGACAATGAGTTCACAGATGTATTTCTTTATTTCTGATGAGGCTGTCTCTGACATTACAGGCTTGCTGCTCTCAACCTCCCCTGCATTTACCTCTGTTGGACTCACTTTCCCTGGTTCTGCAGTTGGGGACCTTTTGCTCTTTCTCCGTCTTGTCATGCTTTTGGCCCCCTTCAGACAGGTGGGTGGTGGAGGTCTCTGGGCCTTTCATTTTGCTTACAGTTTTTTTGCAGCACTCTTGCTAGGGAAGTACCACCTCCCAGTCCACTGCAAATCTGTGAGTTGCAGGCTGAGAGCTGGCTCCTCCCCCTAAACCAGTCAACCAATTTATGGTTCAACAAGTTTGTGTGTTCCCTGGGGATGCCACTGGCCCAGAAAAGCCTCGTCCCTGGCTATTGGGTTTCAGCCAGGGTCGTGGCCCTGCCCGAGCAGATCCCACCAATCTGCTTTGGACTAGGAGTTATCAGCAGAAGCCGCCTCGGGTTTTGATTCAAGCTGGCCCTGCCCAATTCCAAAATGTCACCCAGCCAGTCCTCCTGGTTTGGGGATTCCAGTTCCCATCACTCACCAAAGTTCGTGCAGCTTGACTCGCTGTTTTCACTCCCTGCCGCACGCCTCCTCCAGCAGATGGTCTGGAGCTCACCAACCCCCACTCCCAGCATGGCCACAATCTCAGCTGGATCCTGAGTCACCTGAGTTAGAACAGGCTATTACAGTGATCCGGGCTTGCCCAGCTCCAGCCGTCTGTCCATGCTTCTTTTTCTTCTTTCTTTTTGCTTTTTCTTTTTCCTCAGTTTCTTCCGGAACAGGCTATTACAGTGATCCGGGCTTGCCCAGCTCCAGCCCTCTGTCCATGATTCTTTTTCTTCTTTCTTTTTGCTTTTTCTTTTTCCTCAGTTTCTTCCTGGGTCGTGAGAATTCCTCTCCTTTTGTCTGGCTTTCTCCATGTTGTGAGATTCCAGTGTCTGAGTTGTTTTTATTTATTTTTTCCTCAGTGGGGCTCTCTTCTGCTGCCACACAGTCAGCCATCTTGCATTTGATTCGTCTGCCTCACTTATTTGTAGATAAAATTTTTCACCATGTTTGGGAAATTTTCTGCTATTACTTCTATGATTATTTTAGTTATGTCATTTGTAATGACTCCTGTCTCTTCCCTGATAACTATTAGCCTTATATTTTTTCTCTTGGTATCATCCTGCAGCTGCTGTATTTTTCTTTCATGCTGCTTTGTTGTTTTTATTAGTTCTGCCCTTTCATGATCACTGTCTGCAATACTGTCCTCAAGGTCTGAAATTCTATCCTCAGCTTCATTTAAAAGGTTTTGTCAATTTTCAATAGAGTTTTTGTTTCTTGGAAATCTCTTTAAATTTATTTCATGGATTTTGCTTGTTTTCTACATTGTTCATTCAAAGTTTCAATCAATTTCCCATGTTTCTGTATTTTTTATCTATTTCTTCTCTAGTTATTTTGAGCAACTTATTTACTAAGGTTGTCATTTCTCTCTTTATGTAAGACATTATTTCTAATTTGATTTTCTCTATAGCCTCATGGGTTTCTTTCTTGACTGCATTTGATATCTTTTCTGAGATTTCTGGTGTATGACTTTTAAATTCCTCTCTTTCAATGTCACCTGTACTTGCTCCTGATGGAATAGATGTTTGAGATTGCGTTTTGCCTTTTTGTTTTGTCATTTTCAACTTTTGGGTAAATATTTGGTCTTTCTATCCCAACAGTCACAACTGTCCATAGTGTGAATTTTAGGGTCCTACTGTGTGGTTAATGCTTGTCCAATTGCTGGGTACCACAATGAAGAGGAGAGCCAGTCACCTAACTTCCTCCTACAGGACCTGTTGGGTGATTCCTATAGTCTTTGTGGGCTAACTAGCCTAGAAGTATTCATGTAGGTCCACTCTTAGTTTCTGCTTTTGCTTTGTCTTCAGATTGTTGCAGTCACCAGATCTCCCTGTGTATAGTTTGTGTCAGCTGATGTCCTACTGTGTCATTGGGGATTTCATAAGTTCTTTTAATTTTCTCCAAGTTGGGGAGGCCTTATTGGCACACTCCTCAATCTATCTGATGTTCTCTGTGTGGATCAGGTGATTCCCCACTCTCTTGCCAGGTTCAGCAAGATCTTACAGTTGAAGGGAGCTTCACTTCTGCTCCTATTTACCCTCTTCAGACCTCTATTTTGGGGCAAACTCACCACACTGACTGAAGCCTACTTAGGTCTTCTGTTTGGGTGAGAAGTTCCTGAGTCTCCCTTCCAGCTAGCAAGGTAACCTGCTGTAGTTCAAGGTTCTGGGAGAAGGTGTTGGATCTAAAGGTCAACCATAGTACTAGATCAAGGAGGTGGGTGGGTTCCCCAAGGGTTGGGCCCATGACCTCAGTCTGGGGCATCCCATGTGTGCCAGGAGAGGGGGAACTGCTGTGGCAGTCCCAGATAGCTCAGTTGTGCCAGGGTTGCCCCAGGTGTTTTGAGCTGGGGGGCAGGCCCATGGTGGTAGTCAGAGGTAACCCAGGCATGCTGACCGAGGGGCAGGCCCAAGGCAGCAGTCTGAGGCAGCTCAGTCATGCTGGGGGCCTCCCAGTATAACACAAGAATTTGACAGACATGCCAGGTTCCTGTACCTTGGGTTCATTAACATCTCACTCCCAGGCAAGTAAAGATTTCTTCAGGCTGTGTGCTTTTAAATCTGTGATGCAATTGGAAGTTAACATGACATCATCAATATAATGAAACAATGGTTCAGAGTATAGCTTGGTCCAGGTTGCCAAGTCTTGGACCACCAGGTCATGACATAAAGTTGGGCTATGCACATAGCTTTGTTGCAACACCTGGAATGTCCATTGTCTTCCCTCCCAGGCAAATTGGTCCTGATCATCATGTGTCATACCAATGGAGAAAAAGACATTAACCTAATTCACAACATAATGGTACTGATCTAGCATCAGGGTGAGATGATCCATCAAGTCTTCAATGTTAAGCAGTACCACATGCTATGGAGGAGTCATTTTATTCATTTCACAGTAATCTCCAGTCATTCATCATGTCCCATCTGACTTCTGCACAAATCATATGCACAAGTTAGAAGGTCTACATTCAGGGTACGTCACACCCTTACTTCCAATTTCAAGACAATTTGTCCTGTTTTCTCATGGACTCCACATATGTAATAACATTTCATGGACTCAACCTGAGTAAATTGCAGGAGATTCAGTAGCGTCTGTTGTGGGTGTCCATTAGCTATGTTTTTTATCATAAATGCATAAGCAGAATTCTTCCTGAATAATGTCAAATCAAGTATGAGTCTCTATGTCACTCCTGGAATCTATTCAGTAACTTGGGAAAGATAAACACAATAGGGTACGAGGACAAGCACCCAGTGTTACCTGGGACTTCTGGACTGTGATCTAGTGATATCCATACCCTCCTTCTGTACATATAGTAACTCCTGTAAAATGGTCCAGTTTGCCATATTTTAGTGTTGACTCAGATTTGCTACCACCAACACTAGTACATACTGTAGATTTTGGGGGAAGCATAAATGGTCAATTTCACATGTGATGTTTGATTCCCACAGATTTTCATTAACAAAGTACTGTGATCTAACTCCTTACTTGGATAAAATGAAGCCAGTGTCACATCTTCCTGCTTCACTGAAGTTGCTTTTACTGTCAGGCATGATCCCATTGGCTGGTATTGCTGTCCAGGACATAACTGCCTTCATAGACTTAGAAAACTGTCCAAAGGCTGAACATCTAACTGATCTTTGGCTAGCTCAGCAGTTAGCAAGTCCATCCAGATCTGGTATTGACAGACCTTCAGTGCATCAACAGTCTGTCCCTGGTTCAATGGTTCCACACACCCAGAGGCCCTCTTTTTTTCTTTTTTGTCAGTCCAATTTTTATAGGTCTTGCCTTATCTTGCTGCTTCACTTCCATGTCACTCAGCCAGGCTAGACCTTCCACAGTGCGTGGATTAATTGATCTATACAGGGGACTAGAAGAGCTGACACTTTCCCAGCTGTGACAGCCATAACATGGACCAGGATCATTTCCTTCATGTATGCTAATCCCCAGAGTTCCTCATGTGGGATATCATCCTGCAGTGTTCACACAATAAGCCACATTCTGCAACCATCAGCAAATTTATCACAGTCTGGTTGCATGCTTCTGGGGCTAACCTTTTCACATCGTGCAGAAGCCATCTCCTAGAGGGAGTGTTGACTACACTAGTTATTTGGAGCATCTCTTTTAATCTTAACTTCATGTTGTCAGTCCTATTGTCCTGTGGTTATAACAATATTCAGACACTGTTTCACTCACCTTTTTATTTAATTGTTTTGGTAGCTTCTGAAACTCCATGGCCATATAGAATGTATACATTGTGTGCCAGGTAGAGGTGAGGGATCTTCCTAGTCTGCATTCTTGGGGCTCTTCTGCTTCCACTGTCTGGTAAACAGCAGGCCTGGCATGCAGAGCTAAAGTATTTCCCTGGGAATACTTGGGTCATGGGGACTTGCACTTCTGGAGAAGTGCAGATAGAAGCAATGTTTCTTGTGATCCTCAAACTGACTTCTGCAGAAGCCATTGTTCTAGGTCTTCCTGTGTCATTTGCAGCTATTTTATTTGCCATTCAAGGTCATCTGCCTCTTGCTCCACATAACAACCGTGAAGAGAGAGTAAGGAACAGGCAAGCTAAATCCTCTGCCATCTCACCATAGGGAAAAGGTTGAGAGGGATTTGCCTATTGCTTGTAAAGCCTTAAAACAGCCTGGTCTTCAGATGGACCACTTGTCAATCCTGCAGTATCTTCCAATCTGCCACTATGTTGCTTCAGATAACCAAGTCCCTGAAGGAGTCATATTAAAAATAAAGTCATATGTTGTTTTTGAAATTTGCAATAGCTGTGGGTTTAGTTGGCCAGCTAGTTGTTTGTCCTTGAGCTACTTATCTTCCTGGCTTACATTCCTTCCCTGGGCACTGGTCTTTTCCACAAACAGACTGATCAGTAGTTTGGCTGATGCATATGCTGTGTGATGTGAATGGGAAACAAATGCAGAGCAGGCTCAGAGTTCACCAGTGGCCAGGGCCAGAGTATGGAATACATAGGCACAGATGTGGCTAGGGACAAGTGCATGTCAGTGAGTGGTGGTGGCTCTGCGAGGCTCTGACTTCTTGGTTCTGGAAGTGGTGAAGACTTGATTTGCACTTCTCAAATATTTTCATATGTTTATGGGCCATTTTTACTTCTTCTGATGTGTGTATTCATTTTAAATGTCCATTTTTGTACTGAATCTTTGATTTCAGAAGTCTAAGAATTTATTTGTATTTGTATTCTAAATATTAGCCCTCTAACTAGGAAAAATATTTTCCCATTCTCTCTATTATTTCTTTTGGTGTGCATAAGATTTCAAATTTTACATAATCTTACTTGTTAATTTTGGTATCATTTCTTGTGCAACTAGGGTTCAGATCAAGAACTGTTTCTTATATGTTGAATTTCAGCAATATTTTTGTACAGTAGATTTAGTGTTTCTATCTTTATGTCTAGGTCCATGATGTATTTTGATTTAATTTTAGTGCAAGGATGAGAAATAAAGACCAAGATTTATTCTTATGCAAGTGGACAACCAGTTTTCCAGCACCATTTTTTAACAAGGCTATTAATTCTCCAGTGTATATTATTGGCACTTTTGTCAAAATCAGATGGCTAAAAGTGCCTGTAGTGATTTCTGCACCCTCTATTCTATTTCACTGGTCAACATGTCTGCTTTCTTGTGGCAGCAATATGCTGTTCATAGTACTATATCTTGGTAGTGTGACATGAAGTCTGGAATTTTAATGCCTTCTACTTTGGTCTTATTGCTCAGAATTACTTTGGCTAATTTAGTTTTCTCCTGGTTTGTTTTAGATTTTCAATTACTTTTTATTATTTTCTTTTATGAAAAAATAAAGCAAAATTGCATAAAAATACTCAATACGCTGTATATTATCATCTTCGAAGTAGTTAGTTACTAAAAGACATAAACAAAAAGATTCTACAAATGATATTAGCAGAAAACTTTTCAATGAACTAAGAAAAATTAGCAGTATAATTATCTTGTATTTAGTCTTTTGGGATTTATTTTCTTTTTCCTATCCTCCTTCTCCCTCCTACCACAACCCAGTTTCTCTTTCCTTTTGAAAAATTTCATCCCATTCAAAATATCTATTTAAAATTTTGTCCTTTATTACTCTTTCAGCTTCTCACACCAGAGAGATAACAAGATGTTGAGATAACACGTGAGACTGATTCATTTCACTTAAGAGTATGGTCTCACAGTGCATCCATTTATCTATAAATGTATCAATTTATATCAATACTTATGTATGGCTGAGTAGTACTATGCTGTATAAAATGAACACATTTTTTATCTATTTCTTGATTGATGGGCATTTGCATTGTTTCCAAAATTTAGCTATTACAAATTATAATTTTTATGAACATGGGTACACATATATATTGCTATGGTGTGCTATTAACTCTGCTGGGAAGATACAAATAAGGGGTGCATCAAATGGGACCTCTAATCTTAGTTTTATGAGGAAACTCAATATTGATTTCCACAGTGTGCACTCCCACCAATACTGAATAAGGCTTTCTTTTTTGTCAAAGCCTCACCAGCTTTTGTTATTGGATGATTTCTTGATGATTACTATTCTTTCTGGGGTGAGATGGAATCTCAATGTTGTTTCAACTTGCATCTCTCAAATGACCAAAGACATTGAATATTTTTCATATAGTTATTGGACATTTACATTTGTTCATCTGATGAGCATATTCATCTCAGATACCTATTTTATTGGAATTTGAATTTGAGTTTGGATTTTTTCGATTCTTTGTATGTTTTAGATATATGTCCTCTGTCTGAGGAACAAATGGCTAAAGTTTTTTCCTACCATGTGTGTTGTCTTTTCACTCTTATGATGATTCCCTTTGCTATGTGAAACTATTTAACAGGATGAGACAACTTATACTAATTTCTTTATATTATTGCTCATATGCCTGGGGTTTTGTTCATGAAATCTTTGCTTTCACCTACATCTTCAGAGGTTCTGCTTATTCTCTTTTCTAATAGATTTAGTATTTCTATTTTAATTTTTAGAATTTTGATTCATTTTGACTTTGGGATAGTGCCTGGTGTAAACAAGACTAAAGTTTTAGTCTTTGGCATATTGAAAATAAATTTTTCCATCACTATTTATTAAAGTGTGTATCTTCCTTCTGTAAATGTGTTTGTCTCCCTTTTCAAAGATAAGGTGGTAAAGTATGTTTGGAGTTATTTCTGTATCTTCTAATTGCTGCACTGATCCTCAGCTCTGTGTTTTTGTCAGTACCATACTGATTTTATGACAGTAGATTTGCAGAATAATTTCAAATCTAAGATAGTGATAATGCCCCTAACTTGCTTTTGCTGCTGAGAATTGTTTTTTTCTAATCTTGGTCCCCTCTGGTTCCAAATGAATTTTAGAAAGGTTTTCTCTATTTCTGTGAGGCATGATAATGGTGTTTTGATTGAGATTGCATTAAATCTGTGTAACAATTTTGGGAGTATAGCCATTTTCACTGTTGGCTCTTCCTATGGATAAGCAAGAGATATCTTTCCTTTTTATGGCATCCTTTTGGATCTCCTTTATCAGAGTACTGTAATTCTCAATGTATAGATGCATTACTACCTTTGTTATATTGATTCCTAAATATTTCATTTTTAGATGTTACCATGAATAGTGTGGTTTTCCTAATATCTGTTTCAGTGAATTTGTACTTTCTGTACAGGAATCTATTGATTTTTGAGTGTTGGCTTTGTATCCAGTTATACTACTGTATTTGATTTTTAAATGTACAAAAATTTTGGGGTCTTCTATGAAAAGTATCATGTCATCTGTGAATAATGAAAATTTAACTTCTTTCTTTCCTTTCCTTCTTCCCTTTGTTTCTTGCTCTTTACTAATTTGTTGGGCAAATCTTTCCAGAAGTATATTAAATAGAAATGGTGATAATAGACCTCTTTATCATGTTCTTGATTTTAGACTGAAAGATTTCAGTTTTTAACCGTTTAGTGTGATGTCAGCTGTAGGCTTATCATAGACAATTTTATTATATTAAGATAAAGACCATCTACTGTAATTTTCACCAGTGTTCATATCATGAATGGGTATATGACTTTGTCAAGTCATTCTCCTGCATTAATTGAGATGATCATATGATTTTGTCATTGGCTCTGCTGATGTGGCAAAATGTATTTATTGATTTACTATGACGAGCCAACCCTGCATCCCTGGGATGAATCCTACTTGGTCTTGGTGTATAATGATCTTGATGATTTACTGCATTTGTTTGCCAGAATCTTATTGAAGATTTTTACTTCTATGTTCACTAGAGTGGTTTTCCTATAGTTTTATTTTTGCTTCCTTCTCTGGTATTTTTTTACAATCCAAACACAAGAAAGTAAATACATTTAAAATAAAAAATAAAACTACATTTATTTCAAAGGTTCAAGAGATGTTCCAAATATTTGGCAGACTTAATGGAAATTATCCATGAGACAATACTTAAACATTTATTATCTTTTCCACCTGAATGTTAAGCACCCAATCATTCGTTTTTCAGTTCTCATCAGAAGAAAAGGGCAGACTGTGGCATAACCATTGCCCACAAGCATGTGGACACAAAGACTAATTGGCTCATTGCTCCACAGTAATGCACGAGAGGAGAACATAACACAGTCCAAGAAATACACGAACAGAAAGAATCCCATGAGCAGCAGAATGGTCCAGGTGGCCCTTTCTTCTGGGGATGCCTTTGGGGAAAGTCTGGTGCTGTGAAGATGCTGGAACTGCCTCTTATGCCTGCACAGCAGGCTCACCATGTATCCACTTGAGAGAGTCATCAGCCCTATAAAGGAGATATCCTGAATATTTACCAATGAGAAAAATATGTATCTGAATAAGTAACTGATAGGCCACTGAGAGCAGGATTCAGTGACAAATATGAGATTGTGTGAGGTCACATTGGGGGTGGCACCAATGGAGACTAAGAAACGACCATTCAGGAGCATATTGAAGACCCATAAGCACACAAGGCAACATCGATAGTGATGTGTGGATTTATGTTTGAATTTTGCCAAAGAAGAGTTTCTGGGGCTTAGGGTGATAGCCTGGAGGATGCTCAATAGGCACGTGGTACAGATGGAGAGGGCCCTCATCAACTTTTGCATATAAACAACCACTTTACAGGTGATGCCATCTTCCCAGCCCTGAAACCCAAAAGTGTCTGTAGCTATGAAGCCCATGGTTACTAGCAACACCAGGTGGATTAGGGCCAACTGAGCAATAGTTAGGTCAAGGGGCTTGGGCTTATGTTTGAAGAGAAACTGGAGGATGTGGGACAAAAGCAGAACAGTGTTGGCTATGATCCCGATGGTGATTTCAAAGAAAACTGTGCTTCTTACATCAAAAAAATTGGAAAACTTTCTCTTTTTCTTCACCATCATAGTGGAAGAAAAGCAATAGAAGTCTGAGGAAAAAAGCAAGAAAAATTATTTGTCACAAATATCACCACCATCATCATTTTCTTAAACCTTATGCCTTCATCAGATCATTGGATTCCTCCCTATGCATTCTTTCTGTGTCACAACTCACTTGTTCATGGCAGATGGATTATATGTGTCACTTCAAGGGACCCACACCACCTCTGAGAAAACTGACACAGCTGTTTGCAAGTGTTTCCATGTTTCTGTCTCAATTGTTAGATTTCTTCATCAGGTACAATGTCCTGTTTATTTTTTACTCAAGTGAAAATAGGAAAAATGCTAGCTACAGAGTAACACTATACTTCTTTTGGGGTAGTTGGGAGTAAGATTTGAGTACATCTGAAGTTCAGATCCTCCCAATCAGTAACTATTCATGGCATAGGCATATACAGTTATGTTATGTCATATCTTTGTTTTTGTATATTCCCAAACAAATATTTATTAGTATATTCTGAAGTCTAATGAATTTCATTGACATATACAATCTGATATTTATCAAATTCAGGATTTGAAAAGCCACTTAACATATCTGATTTACTGTCATATGGTCAGTAAAATACTGACAAACATATTTCTAGTTCCAAGAGATACAATGTGTACCAGTATAAAAACCATGAAGAAAGCCTGGCAGAAGAATGAAATTTCAGGTACTACTATCATTATTATATACTTTTACATGGATAAAATTTGAGACAATTAAAATGCTTCATTATATATTATACCTCTGTCTCAGCCTAGAAAAGTAAGGATATATGAATATCAAGATAGTAGACACTTAACAGTATCTGTTTATGAGACACAAGAAATTAAAATGATTTTTAATCTTTCAAGAATTCTATAGCTCATATATTCCAGAAACTCATACCAGGCAAACCTAGATCAGAAATGGCACAGTAGTTATTCTTTATTAATAGGACCATGAATTCCAAATTTCTTTTGACTCCATCATAATCATGTGGAAAGAGAATATGAAATGTATCTATATTTTTAGTAAATTCTGAAGATTCTTTCTTATAGTTTTAATTAGATGAGTGGTGAACATTCTTACCCTGAAGATGGTTCATGATGACTCCATACTTTTATGCTTCCTTTCTCAAGCAAGAAACAATAATTCTGTAAAGTTATAGGGCTTACATGTAAAAATTTTTACTACAGAATTTGATGACAATATACTTTTGAGGTTATCTCCCAGTGTGATGCAGGTATTTGCTTTACATCAACCTTTATAAAGCCTTAATGTTAACATTCTAACATGGTGAATTGGGCATAGAAATGTGTTGTCACAGACTTGTCATTTCAACATCACAGATTAAGACAGCACTCATACTACTTAGAACATATGGTCTACACATGACTGAAAGAAACTTGAACTTTTCTAACACAATGAAAACATGATCATAAATTAAAAATCAGAGTTAGGGAAGTATGTGGCCTCAATTCTATGGAAATTTTGTTTTTAAGATATAAATGTAACAGTAAAGGAAATTAACACAATTTTCTGCATTCATACAGTCAACATGTTAATGCTTGATCCTATCATGTGCTCACAGGGAACACAGAAAATATATATATGACTATCTGACTATCAGACATATCTGGGTCCTGTAGGTTTCTGAGTCTTCAGTGTTCTGCTTTGTCTTTTATGCTTTTATGAATGACACACACTTATTTCCTGCACAAGTATCCTATATAAATTATAAAAGGTATCCTTTTAATATTTTAAAAGCATAACTTTGCATAGGTACATAACAATATAAAAATTATAGTTTAAGTGTTGGAAATATAGCTTAATACACAGCACCTGCCTGAGAAGCAGAAGTTTCCTCAGTTCAATTCCCCGTAACAAAAAAAAAAAAGTTTTTTTAAGTTTTAACAGAATTACAAGAAAAAATAAAACAAATTATGAAATTTTCTCCTTATGTTGTCTGTGCAAAATTCAAAATTTTATTTAATTCTATTTTCATAAATTAATTTTGGTAAATAATCTCATAAAATGAGTCCAGTCACAGACATATAGCACTACATTTTTATAAACATTGCTCATGGTTTGGGAAAGTATAGTCATAAAGCATGAGGATTGAGGTGGCAGATATGTGCATATGCCCTAACTTTACTCAACACTCAGGATGTCAGGGGAGGCCTGAGCTCTTACTAGAAACTAGCAAGCCTTTCTGACACAAAAGATCAATCTCCTTTCTGTGCAACATTGATATAGGGAAGTAATCTCCTCAAGAATGATCAGTTATGTTATTAGCTCCCATGGATGATCACAAACATGACAAGGAGTAAGGCAAACCATCCTACCATGTCCAAATATTGTGAATCACACAACCATATTAGCCAAATATACTGTATGTAGCTTTGCCCTACATTTCTCCACAGAAGTTACACAGAGAAGTATAAATCTGATTTTGTACTAATATTTTACTGGAAAAACATTCTTAAAACTGTGGACACATAGAAATAGGCTAAGCAGTTCCCTGCACAGCTATGCCTCATCCAGTTCACATCTACCAAGCTCAGCACAGCTTAGGGGAACAAAGGACACCACAGCAACTCCTTCCATCCACAGGATGATCTAGGAGACACTCGCCAGATACAGCACTTAGGAGTGACAGTGCTAAATCAGGACCTACCTCATCCAAAATTTCAAATGCAAAATTCTCATTTTTCAAACCACAGGTAAGCAGCTGCCATCAGAGAGAGATTTTGTTAAAAAAATAAATAAATCACAGAGGAAATAACTGAGAATACAGTTCTGAAAAAACTCACACATTAAAGGCCACATTGGGGGAAAAGCAAAGAAAGGCCATGTGGACAGCTCTGCATTGGTTTCAGCAGTCACCATTTGTAGGTCTGATAACTCAATAAGGCTGAAAATGCCCTTTGAGAAATGTAATGCAATTGAGAGACTGCTCAGTGCCCTAACTGAGGAAGGCTTCACTTTAGACACTCTACTATCTGTCAGTCGCCAACACCAGGTTCAATCCTGTGACATGTTATACATTCAGATGTTTCTTAAGCAAGCAAGAAGGCTTAGGTGAATGTACCTGGGCCAGAGATGAGATGAGACCACGAGTTCTGTGGAAAAGAGGGGTCAGGGACTCCCACTCAGTGTGGACACTGATGGCCATTGTAGGCAAAAAGATTATACGGTGAAGAAAGTGGTCATGTATTCTCTTTTTTCATAGACAAAATGAATGTAATCTGTATATTATGCAGTGTAAGACCATGTATTATAATAGAATTCAAGCCCAGAATGCTGTTATGGGTCTTATAAAAGAGCAGGCATTGTTTATTATTCCTGTACTTTACAGATCATCTTTACCATGACAGGCATCAATACTATCCTTGTCTATAATTTGTGTTAAAAAAAGAAAATAAAGATTTTGAGGTAAGACTGACAATGAGCAAGAGACTAATTTAGGTTCATGAGAATATTGCTCTGCATGCTATTACTTCTTTCATAATTTAAGCTGGAAAACTGTAAAGAGAAAGACAGAGAAAGAGTAGACACAAAAATAAGATAAGATCATCACCAGTCAGATAGATGGTCGAAACTTGGTGCACAGAATTTGTGAAATGCATAGCACCAGAAGTACAGAGACTAAATTTGCAGGATAATTTGAGTGCATGGAGGACAGCTACATGAATTTTTTATATGTGGGAGCCATTATAATTTTTCACATTTTAAAAGATGCTAAAGTAATCAACTAGGTACTCATTTATCTATAGATGTTTACAGAATTCAAATGTTTACATACAATTTCAGAAAAGTTAAGTGAACATAATTACTATTCCAAGGAAAAGAAACAAAATAATTTCAGAGATTCATAAATGTGAAACTGTCATTCCTCACAAACATACTAACCCAGTATGAGAATCTCCAATCATTCCCACAATGCAAGAATTAAATTCCTCTGTTTATAGAAATAACTTTAATTTTTGTCTTTTGAATTAAACAAATACCAAGAAAAGATAATAGTTCACATTAATATGTCAAGAAAGATATTCAAAACAAGTGGGAGGTAGATATCACAAACTGGCAAAGATTTTAGGAAAGATGAGAATCTTTGGCTCTACACTTGTGCTGTATTGAAATGGGTTCTGGCTATCCACTATGAATGAAAGCAGAAGAAATATTTTAATTTGAAAAAACTGGAGAAAGTAGTAAGAGACGTAGAGCCTCCTCTCAATAAAATACACATCAGGATGCTCATATATCTGTAGGTACTTACATCACTCATATATCTGCATCCATTTTTAGTAATATCAAGCAAAAGTAATTACTATTTCACAAAAAAGAAACAATGCTTCCAGAGGCAGCTTGTCACAAAAGTGACACCTTATCCCCCACAAACACCCAAGACCTGTATGAGAATCTCCAATCAACCTCATAGTGCAAGAAAGAAAAGTCTTATGTTCATGGAAAATAACTTTCAATTTTGCCTTCATATTTTGGAATTAAACATGTACCAAGAAAATATAATATTCCACATTGCTCTGCTGAGATAATTATTTAAACAAGCAGTGGAGGATGGATGTAACACAACAGGCATAGAGATCAGGACAGATACAAATCTTTGGTTCTACACTTCTGCTGTATTGAAAGGGTTCTGGCTATCCACCATGAATGAAACCAGAAGAAATATTTTAATTTGAAAAAACTGGAGAAAATAGTAAGAGACATAGTCCATCCTCTCAATATACTATAGATTGTATCCAAATACCTTTATTATAAACCTATCAAAAACGTCCATCACCCTCAACTTGTTTTACTTTTCACTGTATTAAAGGCTAATGCCATCAAGATGAATTTTGTAAAATCAACAGTAGGCCAAGCACACTTCTGTGACACATCTTTTATAGGAATGAAGTTAACGTCTCTTTTAGAGCTACTGCTTTGTTAAAAAGGCACCTAATTTCATACTAAATAGTTAAAATGAAAAGTAATTACTATATTAAGCAAGTCATGTTTTAAAAAAGCTTTAAGTTATTAATACAGGTATCAGAAGAGGAACTAGTTCTGTGTGTTGAAAACCCAACAGCAATATTTCATCTACTTATGAAGAAAGTAATAGAAATATAGAATATTAGAATAAAACAATATCTTCTGGAGAAATGATATTGGAAGTATGTACACCATTTATATTTCAGAGACATATACATATGCCAGAAACTAATTTGGTATTTCTTATTAAAAACAATAATAATTTTCTGAGTCATGAAATTAAAAGCTGATGTCTATGAAAATCTCAGTCATCAAAAACCTCACCATGCAGCCCACTGTCTCACTTCCATAGCCTGCCGAGGACCCTGCCCACCACTGAACCTGCATCTGGGACCAGAGAGGCACTTACCCCGGGGCAGATGTAGTAATCTGGTGCTCCTGAGAAAACTCTTGCTGACCGTAATATGAGGATGTCATTAGGGCACCACTGTGTAGATGTGTCATTTTACAATCCATAGAAAAGTAACAAGATCTCACAAGAAAGGACGGAACCACAGAGTCCCAAGTGGAACATTTTAGCTGTCTGTGGAGTTTATTTTACTGTTTCTAGTTAATAGCCATCTGGGAAGAGCTGTGCTCCAAACTTTACTCTGAGTTCCCCTGACACATCATGAAGGATGAGAAAGGTCCCATTGCATCATAAGTGAAAATTAGCCCAAAACTGTTGCAAATTATTCCACACAGATTGCAAACTCCTCTGCAGTGAGACTCCCGTTGCTTCCCAGGGCTTCCCACCGTCACCTCCCCAGGGCCTCAAGTTTCCCTCCTTGAGATGTGTGACACACACACTCTTCTCCAGTCTTTTCTCATAAGAAGAACCTGCCTCTTGAGTATTACTGTTGGTGGCTTTTGTGTATTCCATGACTTGCAAGTTCTTAGTTTCAGGGTTTAGACTATGAGTAAAATACCCATATAAATTTCAACAGAAACAAAAAACAGGACCCTGCCTGCACAGTGCGGTGTGGTGGGTCAGGGTGTCCACAGGCACATGATCATAACTGAAACTGAAGCAAAACAGGAGATGGAGTCCACACTATGAAGAGGCTGAGTATTTACCATTCTTTCATAAGAGTGGAGGTTAAAAAAATAAAAGGTTCTCATTTTCTCTGAATTAAAAACCACAGTATTAGAGGGAAAGTTTCAAACCAGAAACTTCCAAGTCCCAAGAGCCACCACATTTTAGTTCCCAGCAACACAGAGCCATGGAGATGACCATCAGATGATGACTGACCTGATGAAGAAACAGGCAGTTCCTGATAGAAGAGGTAGCCTGCCTGGGAAAGTCAGCTCCTTCAGGCAGAAACCATGGATGGGCCAACAGCAAGAGCCCCAAGAAAACACAGAGTTGGTATATAAGAAAATATAACAAAAACAGAGTGAGGCTTTGTTTGGAGAGTGGTATTTCACAGTGGGATGGTGTTGAAGAAGCAGTTCAAGGCAGTGCCTGCCACAGTAACAAAGAGAGTTTAATCAGGTGCCATTGTGAGAAAAGGTCACTTGTGTGAGTGTGCATCATAAAGTATCTACTCCAGGATTGAAGTGCTACACCACAACAGTGACTTGGTGAGAGACAGCCATGACATTGTACCAACATGAGTACAGACGAGTCTCTGACTGGACAGTTGCCATAGACTGGTTGTTGTAGGCAGAATGTCTTCTTGAGCAGAGGTGTCAAATCACAAATCACAGGCTGTGAAGCGGGGAGGATAGGACACTGTGACTTGCTGAATTCCAAAGCCTGTGGGGTCTGGAAGTAAATGATTTATTTGGAAATACATAGGAATTTATTATCCTTTCTTCTTAGAACTTAATTGCTCTGTCTATTGAGTTTTAAGTTTTTTGTTGCTGCTTTGTTTTCAATACTTTTCTTGCTATTTTTTATATTTCAATACTTGTTCTTGTGTGGTTTAGATTTTTATTTTGTATTGTTTCATTTCATTTCTTTCACTTTGGTTTTAGTTTGGTTTAGTTTGTATGTGTGTCTTTTTCTTGATGTTTGTAGTTTTTCCATTTGTTTTTCCCATTTTTAAATTAATATTATCTTTTTAAATTTCAAACTTGTGGTCATCTCTGTTTCTCTGTCTCATTTTTTCTCTGTCTCTGTGTCTCTGTTTCTCTCTCTGTGTGTGTGTCTCTCTCTGTCTCTCTCTACCTTTCTCTTTTTATCTGTCATTTTTGCTGCCTTTTGTTTGTTCCCTTATAATTTTTTCTTTTTCCACTAGTTTACTTTTCATTTTTTTATTATTTATGCTTTTCCTTGCAGATATTTTCTGTCAATTTTTCTTAAAACTATTGACTTCTCTTTATTTCTTATTTCAAATTCTCATTCTCCATTTCCTACATGCTTATCCATATAATAATTATGCTGTATGAATATGCATATACATATTTTTAACTAAAAATATGAACTCCCTGATTTCTCTTGTGCTTGACCTAAAGAGATCTACCTGTAATAAACAGGATCTGACATATTTCCATTTGGCTCCATTCACTTTGGTTAGAATATACATTTGAAGAAACTCAAAAATGTTTTTGGCATAATTTTCATTGTTTTGTTTTTTGTGGGTTCTAGGTTTGTTTTGTTGTTTTGTTGGCTATGTGGTCAGTTTGCAAGGTTTTGTTTGCAATCACCTTGTGTTAAGCTGAGTTCTGTGATACTGCTGTCATATGACTACTGTGAGGAAACCAGCTGGTAAGACTTTAACAGGAAAGGCCAGTGAGTTGGGACACACTGTCCAGAGGCCTACACTGTCCAACAGATCACCAAATATTTTGAAACCAAGAAAATCTTCAGACAATCTTTGCTCCTAGATGTGTAATCAACTTTTCTTGTCTGTGTGATTGCTTAAAAGTGGGTCTTGCTGAATATTTCAAGCTGGCTTCAAACTTGTGCTCCTTATGCTTCAGCCTCCTGAGTGCTGAGATTAAAGTTGTGCACCACCATGCACAGATGAGATGCCCATTTTTGATTATGTTGTTTTCGCAAGAACTGTAAGTTACTGGTTAAACTATTTTCAAAAATTCTTTAAAATACCACATTACCAGAAACATTACCAGGATCTGTAACACACATAGACTATTTATGCATGTATGTATATATTTGTGTATATATGTGTTTAAATATTTCATGCTTTGCCACACAAATTTGTCCTTACCTATAAACTGGTCTTAGTGTATTTCATGATCCACCTAGCAAATGAGTTAAACTGAAGAAGCACATAATTTTATGAAAAGAGCATCATGTTGCACAGTATGTAATAGAAAAGAGAGTTCATTACAACATAGGAAGCTAGAGAGTTTCCTCTTCCTCTAACAGCCTGCTTTTGGAGGAGTTAACCAGAGTTTGGCAAGAATTTATTTACCTTTTTTCAGTGCATTGTCCCCAGTGACTTCACCCTCTTTCATAGACCACAATGCTTAAAGGTTGCACCACTTTCTTAATACTGCCATACTAGAAGTGCAGCTTCCAGCATGCAGACGCTTGGAGGCCTCTTTGAGCCTTCGCAGGCCATAGGAAAGCTTCACTTGGTATTTTCAGCCCCTCATCCCTACAAGGTGGGAGCAGTGTTCCTTTTCCCAGGTTGCAAAGAGATGAGAAGAGGAGCAGGAGCTCATGAGCCATAGAGCACAGACCTGAGGCATCTTCATTCCCTGGTTAACAGTTGTCATTTTCTTGATTTTGTTTTATACTACCTTTGAATCTAGGGCCTTGGGATGCTCAGAAGGGCCTTGGCCACTGAAGTAGGCCTCAGGCCAAGCCCAAAACTCACCATTTATATCAATATTCACTGTGATTTCTGCTTATAGGAAGATAACAGGTATTGTAGAACTTGTGTTCTCCTTGGAAATTATTCTCCATTCCACCTCATGTTGAGTGAAATGTTTTCCCATGAAAAGGACTCAACAAGATACAGGAAACACTGAGGATGATCAGGATAACAAGAAAGTTAGTTCTTTTCAATTATAGATGCAGCTTCAGAATCCTAGTGGGAGACCAAAGACCAGACCAAGTGGGAAAACAGAACTAGGGAGATGGACCCCAGCCCCCTGGGTGCTGAAGCAAAGAGTTCATTCATTTCAGCAGTGACCAGAAATGGTCTGGTGTCAGCATTTTTAAGCAGTTGACAATTTCAGTCAGAGGCTATTGTCTGTTTAAAATGAGGAAACTGGTATGGCAGTGAAAAGGAATCTTTCTCTGAAAATGCATATGATTTTAGGAGTCTCCACAGGCAGAGGGAATACTATGAAAATGGAAACTGCCTAGAGAATTAGGCAAAAAAAATTACTCAGTTGTACTCACAGTGGCTTCCAGAGATTTGGGGTTGGGGCTGGGCATATTGGCATCTAATGTTTCATATCCTTGTGCACACCATCTTCAGCCACGGAGCTGTCCTATTCTCTGGCCACTGTGTCTGTGAAAGCCAGCCTACATTAAAAACAGCCCAGTTTTATTTCAACCTTTAAAACCAGAAAGAATGGAAATAGCAGCACCACTGATTGGAATTAGTCTCCTCTTTGGTGACTCAGCAGGGAGACTGCAGAGTCACACTTGGGGACCCAGTATCACTTCTCACTTGTGGAATCCTCTCCAGTGTCAGGCATCAAAAAGTTTCTGGCATTGCTATGGCTATGTTTACACGGAGGATCCAGGGTTCAGCTCAGTTACAGAGGGGGCCTCAGCTGACCTGCCAGTTGACAGATGTCTTGCAAGGAAAATGGTAGAAATTTGTCATACTGGAGAATCCTGAGAAGCACAACTAGATCTGTGGAGCTGCTATGACTCTTTAAGTCCTTAGGTGCTAGAGTCTTCTAGAGTTACCATGGCAATACTTCCTCAGGTGACCTGTTTGGTACATGGTCATTTGGTCTAAAGAATCTCTGCCTGAAATGCAGAAAACTTTCCAGTTCTCTTTGCCACCAGCTTATGAGACTGTCATTGGGCACAGATTTGAGAGACAAGATAGTGATACCAAGGAAGGTGCCCTTTGTGTCAGGAGATGCATTGGCTCAGAAACATTTCCTTGGTGCCTTCTTGCTAGCCTGGTCTGTGCACTGGAGTAGAGGGGTGGTAAGAGAAAGTTTTGGAAATGGGTCATGGAAGAGACCAGCACACAAAAGACTTGATAGGACAGAGATATAGAATTAGTAATGTCAGATTTTTTTGTCTGATTTAGTTTTACCCCCTTGTTATTCCCTTTTGGAATGGGAATGTTTATCTGTGCCACTGAATGTTGCCAGAGTTTAACTATCTTTTTTGATTTTTACAGGGGCTCATAGCAAAGAGTTTGATTTCGGTTTTAAGGGAGACTTATAACTTAGATGGTAAACTTGGACTTTTCAGCAATGTTGAGATCATTAGAACTTTGGCAACTTTTAGTAATAAACTAAATGCATTTTGCATCATTACACTTTTGAGATCCAGGGAAAGAATGTTATGGCTTATATTTACATGATTCCTAAGCCCCCTGAGATCATAAGTGGGAGCCTTGGAAAGTGTTTGGGTTATGAGGGCAATACAGCTACTATTAGGAGGTGG
Organism: Hydrochoerus hydrochaeris; assembly: GCA_004027455.1. NCBI lineage: Eukaryota > Metazoa > Chordata > Mammalia > Rodentia > Hydrochaeridae > Hydrochoerus > Hydrochoerus hydrochaeris. Next base: position 136,481 of record PVLA01005054.1, on the reverse strand, counting down.
AGCCTGACTGGAAGACATGGGGAACTGTTGCTGTCACCCAGAATCCGATATCCCTTCCTGGCTTTTGCCTTCATTTTCTTTGTTTCACGACCATGATTCTGCGAGCAGCTGTCCCCTGCCCAGAGGCTTTTGTCATGCATTTTTGCCTTGTAGTCTGTTGACTATGGACTATAATTATGAGCTAAAGTAAATGTCTCCTCCTTTAAATTGTGAATTTTTTATATTTTGCCTCAGTAATGAGAGTGATTTGGACATCGACTTTTGTGGCTTCTCAACAGGGAAGGAAAATTCAGGATCAGAGTTGACAGCACAGGAAATGAGGGTGCATCTTGACCTGAGTGTGGCATATGGGAAATGACTGTCTTTTCTGAGCTTGAAATCAGTGTGTTAAGAAAAAAATATTTTTCTTTCCTGATTTATACATCTTTTGAGATGTAATACTGAAAGACTGACATTTTGAAAATATTTTTTCATGAACACATTATAATTTTACATAATATGTAATGATAAAATCCAGATAAATAGCAATTCTCTTCTTTTCAAAACAGTTCTCTGTTTGTGCTGGGAAGCTTTGTATTTTTGCCTTCAATTATGTATGTACGCATGTATGCATGTATGTATTTATGAAAATTACTGGAATATTTACTAGACATTTACCTTGCAAGGCACTGTACATTGAGAAACATATACAGAAGTTTAAATAATCCATCCTTTTCCAAATTCTACCTTGCAATTAGAAATCTAAGAAATTCTGTTTCCACTTAAAATTTAAAACTGGAAATGACATTGCAAAACAGAGAAAGACTGGCATTTGTATAGGATTAAAGTGTCTAAATTCAAAAGTAGAGGCATTTCAAGTGAAAGAAAAAAAATCCAGAGATGAGAGAAAGGTCATTTTATTCTTTACCTAACTGATGTTACATATATATAACAGTAGCAAAATGCACATTATCTTTTTACACATTCTTATTAGTACATGTCTGCAGTTTATAGCGATTGCACTGAGCTTGGTGGGGACTGACACACATACGTACTGCATCTTGATCCTTCCCTTTGGCCCACTCTCCTTCCCATCCCAAATCCCCTTGACATCTCCAAAAGTATTACCTCTCTGCTTTTTTATATATAGATCTTTGTTTTGTTCTTTACATTATTTTTATTTTGGTCTCTCAGAAAACATGTAGTATTTAACGTTTTTGCTGACTTATTTCACTTAATATCATGATATCAAGATCTGTCTGCTTTCCAAAAAATGTTTCAGGTTTATTCTTTTTATGCTTGAAGAATCCCAGTTTTTTTCTAGTACCATGCTGCTTTTATGACACTCCCTTTGTAATATAATTTCAATTCAGGGATTGTGCTACCCCTTTCCTTGCCTTTTTTCCCCCAAGAATTGCTTTTAGTGTTCTAGGTCTCTTCTGGTTCCAACTGATTTTAGGATTTTTTTCTCTAGTTCTGTGGAGTATGCTAATAATGTTTCTATTGGAATTACATTGAATCTGTATAACAGTTTTAGTAGTATGGCTATTTTCATATTAGTTCTTTCTATTCAAAAACAAAGCATATCTTCCCATCTTCTGATATCCTCTTTGATCTCCTTTTTCGGAGTACTGTAATTTCAATATAAAGACCTTTTACTTCCTTTGTTGGATTGAGTCCTAAATAATTCACTTTTTCTGCTATTGTGAAAAGTGCGGTTTCCTTAATTTCCTCCTCAATCTGTTTGTGTACAGGAAAACTATTGATTTTTGAGTGTTGACTTTGTATCTTGGGATGCAACTGAATTACTATTAAATCTAAGAGTCTTTTGGTGGACTTTTGGGTTTTCTATGTAGAGTATCATGTCATAACCAAATAATGATAATTTAACTCTCCCTTTCCTATCCTTATTCTTTTTATTCCTTTCTCTTGTCTAATTGTTCTGGCTAAGGTTCCAGAACTATATTTAATAGGAGTGGATATTTTGTCTTTATCCTGATTTTAGAGTTAAAGCTTTTAGTTTTTGATCTTTTAGTATTATACTGGCTGTTAATTCATCAAAGTTGGCTTTCAACAGATTCAGATAAAGAACTTCTTTTCCATATTCTGTAGGTTTTTTATTTGTCATGAATGGATGTTATATTTTGTTAAATGCTTTTCTGGATCCATAGGAATGATCATATGGTTTTTGTCCCTAGTTTTACTAATGTAGTATATTAGATTTGTTGATTTTCTTATGCTGAACCATCTGTATATCTCTGGGATACATTCTTCTTGGCCTTGGTATATAATTTTGAAGATTTGTGGCATTCTCTTTGCCAATATCTTATTGAAGATTTTTGCATCTGTGTTCATTATGGAGATTCTCCTATCATTTTCTTTGAGTCTCCTTCTCTGATTTTGGTATCAAGGTAATTAATGCTAGCTTACAGAAAAGTGTTTTTGAGTAGTGTTTCCTTTTCAATTTCATTAAAGATTTTGAGGAATTGTGGCATTAGATCTTCCCTAAATTTCTTGTATAATTCACAGTGAATTCCTTGGGACCTGGCCTTTTGTTTGTTCATCAGTTTCATTTACTTATTTTGGGATATTTAGAATTTATGCATCTTTTTTTTTTTTTTTACTCAGATCATCTTTTTTTTTTTAAATATATTCCTATGTTTCTTAGCTGGTCACTCCACAGCACCACTGTTGATGTCCTCTATAATTTTATGAGGGTGTTGGCTGTCCACATTGCAGCCTACAGACTGGGTGGTCCTCAGGATCTCTGTAATAGTTCCAGAAAGTTTTCTGGCTAAAGACAATTACCATCTGTTGGGTATTGTTAAGTCTTGTCAAAAGTCCTATGTTTAATGTTTTGTGCTTTTTTTCTGTCTCTTGTCAGAAAAAAATCTTTGGGGCCTTTGATGATCAGGGCAGTGTCCAAAGGCACCCCATCAATCTGGGCCTTTCTGTTCTGAATTTCCAATTTCACCATAACATTACCTCAGATCCTTCCAATCACCACCTGCCTCCATGATGTCATCTCCCACTCTTTTTGGAAACAGACCCAGGAAGCCAATCTTGGGGCCAGAACAGATGTGGCACCAACTTCACCACAGAGAATCTCAGGTACATAACTTTGATCTCACTGGGGTTGATTGTGGGCTGTATGGTGGAGGTGGCTGGTGTCAGATAAACCCAGATACAGGATGACTCAAGAAAGTTGCAGTTTAGCCTACTGCTAGCCAATAGTTGAAAGTTTTTATATTTCCTTGGTTCAGCTTTGGTAATTTCTATATATGAAGGAATCTATCTATTTTTTCTGAGTTTTACATTTTATTAGAGTACACGTTCTCAAAGTAGGTATTGATGATCTAGATTTCTGCAGGATTCATTGTGATTTTGCCCTTTTCCTTTCTAATTGCCTGGATTTGTGTCTTTTTATCTTTTATTGATAAGATTGTCTAAGGGTTTGCCTATTTTATTTAATCTTTCCAAGAGACAACTCTGATTCATTGATTGTTTTTACTGTTTTCTTAATTTCTATGGCATGACTTTCTACTTACATCTGTATAGTTTCTTCCCTCATTTGAACTTCGGGCTTGACTTGTTCTTCTTTTCCTGGAAGTTTAAGGCTCAACATTAGATTGACTATTTGAACTCATTCTGTTTGCCTGATGTGTTAGTTCACTACTACAAACTTCCCTCATAGGACTGCTTTCAATGTGTCCCATGAGTTTTGATATGTTGTATCAAAATTATCATTTAATAGTGGAAACTGTCTAATTTCTTCAACAATTTCATTTGTGACTCATTGGTTGTTCAGTAGATTGTCATTTAATTTCCATATGTTTAGCAGTTCCTTTTGCTAATAGTTTCCAATTTCATTGCAGTATGGTCTAATAAGTTGTATGGGATAATTTTAATTCCTTTAAATTTACTTGATCATATTCTATGAGTAATTATGTGATCTATTTTGGAGAAAATCCTACATGCAATGAGAAATATGTGTGTTTTGTTGCTTGATAGAACACTTTGTAGCTATTTACTGCATCCATGTGTTTAAAGGTTTAGTCTAATTCTGATATTTTTGTTGATATTCTGTCTATTTATTTGATCTATTTATTTGTGACAAAGAGATATCAAGTTCCTCCATTACATTTGTGTTAGTGCTTGTTTGATTTTTTTTGCCCATTTATATTTGTTTTATTTAGTTGAGTGTGCCTGTATTTGTTGCACATATATTTATGATTGTTATCTCTTCTTGTTGGAATTTTCCCTTAACAAATATGTTGTGATCTTTGTTATGTCTTTTAATCATTCATGGCTTGAAATCCACTTTCTCTACAAATAGAATAGTTCCTTGCTTTTTTGAATTCCATGTCCCATGCAATATTGTTTTTTGCAGCCTTTAACTATCAGTCATGAATTTGTTTGAATTAAATGTGCTTCTGGTAAGTAACATATTGTTGGGTCTTGTTTCTTTATTCACTCTGTCAATCTCTTTTTGTTGGTAAATTGAAACTTACTATACTGGTGGTTATAACTACTTATATAATGAGTTATCCTTACCATACTGTTCTGTTGGATACCTTTCTTTCTCTTTTGTTTAATTAATTCCCTTGCCTGGTGGTTTCAATCTGTTGTGATTCATGAAATTGTCTTGTATTTTGCTAGAACATTCTTTAAAATTTTTCGTGGTGCTGATTTTGTCGTGAATTTCTTCAGTTGCTCTTTATCATGGAAGTATCTTATTTCTCCACCGGCTTTTAAAGATAACATTGCAGGGAACACCAATGTGGGTTGGAGGCTATTTTTTCTCTAGGATTTGAAATACTTCACTCAAACTGTTCCTTAGCTTAAGAATTTGTGTTGAAATGTCTGCCATGAATCTGTTGGGTTTTTATTTATAGGTGATTTGTTTCCTCTAAGGAGTCTTACTAGTCTTTTCTTCTGTTGAGTTTCTAGAATTTTGGCTATTATGTGCCTTGGTATAGTTTTTTTTTTTTTTCTGATCATGGCTAAATAGAGTTCTATATGCCTCATTTATCTGTATGCCCAATTCTTTTTCCATGTTTGGAAGTTTTTTGTTATTTTTTCTGTAAACAAGTTTTATGTCCTTTGTGGTGTCTTTTGATTTTTCACTGATTCCCATTAATTTTATGTTATTCTTCTTCACATCATCTAGCATCATCTGTTGGATTGATTTTTCGTGGTCCCTTGGTATTTTTAAAGATGTCTTTTGTTTGATTATTGCTAACCACAAATTTGTCTCCTAGATCTGGTATTCCATTTTCACTTTGGTTGATTCTTCAGTGTGTACTTTCAGTAGAACTTTTAACTTCTTGGACATATGTTTGAATCTGGTTCATGGAATCAAATTCTTTCCTGTGTTGGGAATGCATGGTTTCTATCACTGTCTAATCTCTATTTTTATTTGCCTCTAGTCTTAATTCACTAATCATGATATTTCTTATGATCACTATTTCTTTAGTTATGTTTTTAATTATTTCTTATTAGTTTTTTTCTAGAGACTCATTCATCTGCTTTTTTACTTCTGCTATCACTATTATAGACAGCTGTTAAGTAGAAATATCATAGGCAATCAGACAGGGATAGTATCTCAAGGAAGCCAGTGCAGAAGATGAGAACACATCAAAACTGTGGCTGGAGGTCCATCTGAAGTTTAAAGTCACAAATGAACAGATTTGCATACTTCACTAAGGGATAAATAGAAGTTTAAAATTGTTGATGCCACCCTTTTGAGATTTCCCATATAAATAAACCATTAGCTCTTTAGATGTGGTCCATCCTTCCATCCTTCCCCATCCACTAAATCTAATATGACTAGGAGTGTAGATTATCAATCAAGATTAATGATATCATCCATGTTCACTTACTACATTACCTGCTCCCCATTTTATCAATACTATTGGAAGAACTATTCTTATAATCTTAGTCTTTGATCATAATTTTGTCCCATGTTGTACACACCTTATGACTTTATCATATAAAACTTCCTTTCAGAAGTAGCATCACTGGCAACTCATTTGTGACCCCTCTTGTCTCTCTGAAGCTATTCTGATTAAAGCTATTCTGATTAAAGCTATTCCTTTTATTCAATACATTTTTCTATTCTTAAACTCTCTTATTACTTGGAATTAATTCTTTGACTTTGGGGAATGTGGATGCAGCATATCAGACATCTGGCAGTTTGGGAATTGCATTTATTTTCCATGTATCTTTTGGAGGTTATATATCACTATCATTTTAGAAAGTTCAACTGAGTGGCTTTTGATTACTTCCAGCTCCAGGCTTCCCAGGTTTGTCATGGGTCAGCTGAAAATCTTGGGCTCCATTTTGCTTCTGTGTTTTCTCATTTTCTATTTTTGAAAACTTCATTCTGTTTAGATGCTTGTAAATCACTTATGGTAAGTAGTATTAGTATTGAAATCTATTTAGGAATTATTACTCTTCAGAGATGTCTTCTAGGCATACTAGGCTTTTGGCTTTTGAGTCTGTCCTATGATCCTGCTTTTTCAATTTATTAGGGATGAGTGGTTACTGCCTATTTGACCTAGCATCTATTTCTTTGGTACTGGATTATGGTATTGTTTATGACTCCCAGAAAAAACTCAGAATTGAAATAAAAGTAATAACAACTGATTTTGATAACTGTGTCACCTTGCCTAAAACCAGTGATAAAAATAGCCATCAAGTACAGTCTAGAAAGTGACAAATTGTGATAACTATTAAGTTTCCATCTTTAATCAGAAGTATAAGATTTATACAAAAATCTAAAATGAGTCAGAAAGGTATATACTGTAAATATTTTATAAATAGAGTGATTTTACACTCATGGAAGAAGAATAAGGGGGAAAATATAGAAATACAAGATGAGAGAAAGCTTAGAAACAAGGCTGAAAGACAAAGGAAGCTTATGCAAACTGGGAAACTGGTGTTGAAGACAGGAGAGAAGCAAAGAAAAAAATCAAAAGAAGAACAAAACAAGAAACAAAAATAATTATCATATTCATGAAAAAATAAAAACAAAGAATTAAGAGGGAAAATGGCCAAGAAAAAAAGTAATTTCTCTGTGATTTCATATCTGTGGCTATCTCCAGGGGTCTACAGTTTTGTCAGTGTCCAATTCATGTTGTATTAGCAAACCTGCAATAGGGATAGGGGAATGTGGTAGACTAATTAATGGCCAATTTAAGTGGGAACACCCACCTGAATTGAATCATACAGTTCAGCATGTGGATGACCCACCTGAGGATTGCTACCAGAATGGAACAAAAAGAGAATGGGAGGGGAAGATTGGATGCTACTGATGTCCCAGCTTTGCTGTGGCTGGTTTTCCTGATATGAACTTGGCTGTTCCCATGGTTGGAGGAATTCAGGTCCTTGTTGTCACTGGGAATGGCTATGGTTCTCTTTGGGTTAGGTTTTGTCCTTGTCTTGTTGCTTTCTGGATCCATTGCAAACCCCTCAGCCTTCTGGCACAGATCCTTCATCCTCCTGGCATAGATTTTCTAGCTTCCATCACTGACCGTTGGACCTTTCTGGTGCAAATCCTTGATAAAGACTTGAATAAGACATGAGGAAATAGGGCAAGCTTAAAGCTTTTGGCTTGACTCATGGACTATTGCTATGGGATATAGGCCCTCAAGAGGATCTTTGTGTCTCTAGTGTGCTGAAAGATGTCTTGTACTCTTCTGCTGAAGAGAGAAGTCATGAAGGCTGCAATCACTGGCAGTGACAAAAGGGCAGATTCATTCAAGCTCTGTGGAGTTCAGTATTTCACCACAGCATGCCCTGATGCTGTTCATGCAGTTGTGGGATTTAATGTTTTCCCAGATGGGATTCAGTCTTGCTTTTTGTCTGATTTCTTTTTACCCCCCTTGTTATTACCTTTGGGAATGGAAATGTTTATCTGTGCCATTGAATGTTGCCAGGATTTAACTTTCTTGTTGATTTGTACAAGGACTCATAGCTAAGGGTTTGATTTTCATTTCAAAGGAGACTTTAGACTTGGAATTTTCAGCAATGTTGGAATTGTTAAGACTTTTGCAACTTTTAGAGACAGACTAAATGCAATTGTCATAGTCTTGTGAGGTCCAAGGAAAGAATGTTATAGCTTATATTTACATGTTCCCTAAGCCTCATGGGATCATAGGTGGGAACCTTGGAAAGTGATTGGGTTATGAGGGCAGTACAGCTGCTTACTATTAGGAGGTGGAGCCTGACTAAAAGAGGTAGGTAACTGTTGCTATCACCCAGAATCTGATATCCTTTCCTGGCTCTCACCTTCATTTTCTTTGTTTCCTTTCATGATGGTCTGAGTAGCTATCCCCTGCCAGAGGCTTCTGCCATGCATTTTTGCCTTCAAGCCAGATGATTATGGACTATAACCATGAGCTAAACTAAACAACTCCTCCTTTAAGTTGTGGATTTTTTATACTTTGCCTAAGTAATGAGAGTGATTAAGACATCCACCTTTGTGGCTTCTCAGCAGGGAAGTAAACTTGAAGCTCAGAGTTTGCAGCAAAGGAAATGAGGGTTCATCCTGACCTGAGTGTTGGTGACATAGGGGAAAGGACTGTGTTTTCTGAGATTTTGAAACAAGGCAACAGGAGATCTGCAGTGGCTACCATAATGTCTCTTGTTGTCTTCTAAATGGTTGGTGATATCTTCACACAAATTAATTCATACAAAATCAAATAGTATAACACTGATCAGGAAAGGGTAATGAAGTCTTTACAGGCCTTCAAAACCAGATGATATGACAATTAAAAATGGCTAACATAATGTCTCTTGTTCTTTTCAAAATAGCTATCCATACATTCATGTATATTGAAATCAAACAATACAAAACAGACTAAAACCACTCTGAACAAAGAATAGAAGCATTATTGGATTTCACAGCATGATGATACAAAATCAGCAATAGATACCATAATGTCTGTTTTTCTTCAAAATAGCTATTCACTTTATCACACTTAATATAATTGATTCTCATAAACTGTTTAGGAGAAGTTCTAGAAATGTATAAGCCTTTACATGTATACCTATCCTTTCTGCATTAGAGCAAAAACACAAAACAAAACAAATTGCTGGAAAAATATGAAACCAAAAAGACAAATAAATAACAATAGCAAATAGCCCAAAACAATAATGATACAGGCCTTCAAACCACAGTGGTAACAGAACTAAGGTTGGTAACAGAACTAAGGAGAACAGAAGAGTTCCTCAGGTCACCTGATACAAACACGCAAAATTGTTCCAATCCTATGAATATTAACTGCTTTGTTCCACGAACTTATAGAATTTATACCACAATCATCTTCACTATCCTAAATGTGTTTATACAAATTTAGATATTTTTTCTTTTCCCTTCCTTTTTCTTTTTCCTGCTTTTCCCTCAGATATTATTTTTTACCCTTTGAGAAGATTCTTACCCTTTTACTGTATTTGTTGAGGATTTTGTATCTTATGTACTCTTACCATTTCTTACACTACAGAGACAATACAGTATTTGCTCATGTGAGTTTAACTCACTTATGAGTATGCTCTCAAATTGCATCCATTTATTTATAAATATCTCATTGTGATCATTCTTTATAGCTGAGTAGTTTTCCATTGTATAAATGTATCACATCTTTTTTATCCATTCCTCAGTTGATGGGCATTTAGGTGGTTTCTAAAATCTGGCTATTACAAATTGTGCTTCTATAAATATGGATACAAGTATATCACCATGATATGATGCTTTCAATTCTGGAAATATGCCCACAAGTGGAATAGCTGGATCAGATGGGACTTCCAATCTCAGATTTTTGAGGAATCTCCAGACTGACCTCCACAATGAGTATACCAGTCTACACTCCCACCAACAGTGAAGAAGAGTTCCTTTTCCCTCACAACCTCTCCAGCATTTGTTATTGGTAGTTTTCTTTATCCTTGCTATTCTTTTTGGAGTGAGACAAATTCTCAAGTGGTTTTAATTTGTATTTCTAATGGCCAATGATACTGAACATTGTTTCATGTATCTATTTGCCATTTGTATTTTTTTATCTGAGAACTGTGTATTCATCTCAGATGCCCATTTTTGGATTGGGTCTTTGAATTTCAGGGGTCTGATTATTTTAAATTGTTTATATGTTCTACACAGAATTCCTTTGTCTGAGGGACAATTCATTAATATTTTTTCCAAATTTATTGGTTTCTTTTCACTATGCTGGAGATTTCTTTTGACATGCAAAAACTCTTTAATAAGACATGATCCCACATATTAATTCTGGGAAGTATTTCCTGTGTGGTTCGATTTTTGTTCATGATTTCTCTACCTACCCCTATGTCTTCAAGATTTTTACCTCCTTTGTCTTCCAGCAGATTTAGTGTTTCTGTTTTAAGATTTAGATATTTGATCCATTTAGATTTTAGTTTAGTACATGGTGATAGGCATGGGTCTAGTTTTAGTTTTTGGTATATGGAAAACCAGTTTTTCCAGCACCATTTATTCAAGAGAATATCTTTCTTCCAGTAAATGTATTTGGCCACTGTAACAAAGATAAGGTGGCTGAGTATGTTGGTAGTTGTAGTGGTATCATCTAATCTATTCCAATGATCTTTAGATCTGTTTTTAATCCAGTATCATGCTGATTTTATTACAGTATCTTTGTAGTATAACTTCAAGTCAGGAATTGTTATGCCTCCTTCCTTGCCTGTTGTGCTTAGAATTGCCTTTGCTATTCTAGGTCTTTTCTGGTTCCACATGAATTTCAGGAATGATTTATCTTAGCCTGTGAGGTATACTAGTGGTATTTTGATGGGGACTTCATTAAATCTGTATAACAATTTTGGCAGAATGGCCATTTTCACAATATTTTTTCTTGCTATCCATTAATGGGGAATGTCTTTCCATTTTCTGAGATCCTATTCAATTTTTTTTCAGTGTGTTATACTTTTCCATGAATAGGCATTTTATTTCTTTTGTTAGATTGATTCCTAAGTATTTCATTTGGGGGGATGCTATTGAGAAGGGCGTGGCTTCTCTTATTTCTCTCTCAGTGATTTTGTTATTAATGTATAGGAATGCTATTTGGGTTTTGAGTATTGATTTTGCATCCAGCTTCATTACTGAATTTATTTATTATACCTAAGAGTCTTTCAATGGAGTTTTGGGGGTCTTCTATGTAGAGTATTATGTCATCTGCAAATACTAATAATTTAACTTCTTTTCCTATCTTTACTCCTTTCATTTCTCTCTCTTGTATAATAGCTCTGGCTAGCATTTCCAGAAGTATATTGAATAGGAGTGGTAATAATGGACATCCTTGTCTTGTTCCTGATTTTAGAGTAAAGACTTTCAGTTTTTGGCCATTTAATATGATCCTGGTGCTTGGTTTGTCAAAGATGGCTTTATCATATTGAGGTAAAGACCATCTATTCCAATTTTCTATAAGGTTCTTACCATAAATGAGTGTTGGACCTTATGAAAAATATTTTCAGCATCTATGATCATGTGATTCTTATTTTTGGTTCTATTGATATTAGGGATTACATTTATTGATTTTTGTAAGTTGAACCATGCCTGCATTGCTGGGATGAATCCCACTTGGTCATAGTGTATAATCTTCTTGATGATTTGCTACATTCTCTTTGCCATTATTTTATTGAGAATTTTTACATCTATGTTCATTAGGAATATTGCCCTGTAGTTCTCTTTTTTGTTGACTATTTCTCTAGTTTTGCTATTAGAGTAATACTTGCTTCCAGAAATCAGTTAGGAATAATTGCTTCTCTTTCAATTTCATTGAAGAGTTTGAGGTGTGTCAGCATTAAACTTCTTTGAATTTCTTATAAAATTCTTGAGTGAATCCACCTGGACTTGGGATTTTCTTTTTTGGTAAGGTTTTATTTACATTTTCAATGTTATTAATTGAAATTGGGTCATTCAGCAGTTTTACACCTTCATGACCAATCTTTGATAATTTATATGTTTCTAGGAATCTGTCTGTTTCTTCTGTGTTATCAAGCCTGTGAGAGTAGAGGTTTTTGAAATAAGTATTGATGATTTTTTGTATTTCCACATGGTGATAGTGATTTCACTCTTTTCACTCCTTATTGCAAGAATTTGATTTTTTTCTTTCCTTTTTTAAAATAAGGGTGGCTAGGGACTTATCAATTTTATTTATTCTTTCAAAGAACCAACTCTTTGATTCATTGATTATTTGTATTGTTTTCTTAGTCTCTATTGAATTAACTTCTCTGATCTTCATAATTTCCTCCCTTCTTTTGGCTTTGAGTTTGATTTGATCTTCTTTTTCTAGATGTTTGAGGTGTAGCATCAGGTTGTTTGTTTGTGTTCATTCCCTTTTCCTAATGTGGGAGCTCAGTGCAATAAATTTTCTTCTGAGGACTGCTTTCATTGCATCCCACAGGTTCTGGTAAGTTTTATTTATATTTTCATTTGCTTGTAGATATTGTTTAATTTCTTCTTTAATTTCCTCTGTGACCCATTGATTTCTTGAGTGTATTATTCTATTTCCATGTGTTTGTGGGGTTTTTGCAATTTCTTCTGTCATTAATTACAGTTTTATGGCACTATGATCTGATAACATGCATGGGATAATTTCAATTGTTTTGCATTTACTTAATCATGTTCTGTGGGCTAGTATATGGTCTATTTTGGAGAATGTCCTGTGTACTCCTGGGCAGAATGTATATTCTAATGTTGTCGGCTGGAACACTCTGTATATGTCTGTCAAGTCCATTTGTTCACAGGTGTGATTCAGTGCTATTATTTCTTTGCTGATTTTCAGTCTAGTTGATCTGTCTCTTTGTGTCAATGGGGTGGTAAGGTCTCCATTATAATTGCGTTATTGCTTATTTGATTTTTCATTTCTATTAGTATTTATTTTGTATAGCTGGGTGCTCCCAAATTTGGTGCATATATGTTTAAGATTGTTATCTATTCCTCTTGAAGTTTTCCCCTGACTAGTATGTAGTGACTTTCTTTATCTCTTTGGATCATTCTTGGTTTGAAGTTCATATTGTCTGTAAACAGAATAGCTACCCCTGCTTTTTTGGGCGGGTTCCTTTTGCATGAAGTATTGTTTTCCATCCATTGACTTTCAGTCTGTGATTTTCCTTTTGGGTTAGATGGGTTTCTTGTAGACAGTATATCGTTGGACGTTGTTGCTTGATCCATTCTGCCAATCTGTTTCTTTTAATTGGTGAATTGAATCCATTTACATTAATGGTTATAACTATTGTATATAGGTTTGTTGTTGACATGTTATCTCTCTGCTGTTGCATCTTTACCTTTCCATTCTGTTTAATTGTCTGTGTTTCTTAGTGGTTTTTTCCTATGTGTATGTAGAATGTCTTTCAGTATTCTTTATAGGGTGGGATTGGTGATAATGAAGTTCTTCAGCTGTTCTTTGTCATGGAAGTATTTTATTTCTCCATCCATTTTGGAGGATACTTTTGCAGGGTATATCAGTCTGGGTTAGAAATCGTTTTCCTTTAGGATCTGAAATATGTCACTCCATGCTCACCTTGACTTTATTGTTTGTATTGAGAAGTCTTCTAGATAGATTTCCTTTATAGGTGCTCTGTCTTTTCTGTCTAATGGCATTTAATATTCTGTTCTTATGGTGGATTCCTGGGATGGTGATTATTATATGTCTGGGTGTAGTTTTATTTTGGTTATGGCTATTTGGAGTTCTATATGCTTCACTAATCTGTATATCAGTTTCTATTCTCATGTTTGAGATGTTTTCAGCTATTACTTCTGTAAATAGCTCTTGATATTCTTTGTGTTGTCCCCTTCTTTCTCATCTGTCCCTATTAATCTGATATTGTTTTTCTTTGCATCATCTTGCAACTGTTGAGTTTCCTGATTTCTTGTTACTTTTAAAAGATTTTTCCTTTCCTATTCACTTGCTGAAATATTATCTTCAAGGTCTGAAGTTCTATCTTCATTTTCATTGAGGTGGTTTTGGCAACTTTCAATAGAATTTTTGATTTCCTATATATCTCTTTGAATCTGCTTCATGCATTCTGTTTGTTTCCTACACTGTTCATTCAGGGATTCTATCTTTTTGCTTTGTCCCTCTAATTTTTTGACTGTGTCTTCTTTAGATGCATTCACTATTTCTTTCACTACTTTTGTCATTTCTTCCTTTGCCTGGGATATTATTTCTGATCTGAGTTCCTTCATAGCTTCCTGGAGTTGCTTCTTTATTTCACTTGATAACAATTCAGGCATTTCAGGTGTATAGCTTACATTTTCTTCTATGTACATGGCTCCTAGGCATTCTTGGAATGGTTGGAAGTTTGAGATTGCATTTTGTTTTTTTGTCTTGTCATTTTCCTATATTTCCATGTTTTGAGTGAAGTTACAAAGCTTCCCCCCGTTATGTTGGAAATCACCTCCTGCACCTTCAGCTCCTGGGACTGAATGAGGGTTGCTAGGTGTGGTACACTCACACCCAGGAAACCTGCTGAGCCTAGTCCAGTGCCCCAGGGAGATTGGCAGGCATCCAACTGCTGGGAACTCTGGTCCCAAACTCTTCCTGCACCACTGCCAGTGGGCTAGAACTCACCTCGTGGTGAGGGCCTGGCTCCCCAGTTGAAAGAAGCACATATTGTCATCTTCTGAGCAGTTGCTCAGATTACAAAATACAGGCATGAAAAATGATGAATTGAACAAAAAGCCACCAACTCATCTTTTTAATAAACTAACAGATATTAGTAATATAGTTATATATCTCTTATACATATATGTAAATATATAGACATAGAGACACATAATCTTTTTCCTTCCTTATTTTCTCCTTTCCCTGATCCCACTTTTTCTTTCCTGTTGAGCAGATTCTGTCTCTTTCACTTTCACAATATGTACTGTACATTTTGGATTTTATTTACACTTTCAGTTTTTGACACTAGAGAGACAACATGATATTTACATTTGTGAGCCTGATTTATTTCACTTATAATTATGGTCTAAACTTACATCCATTTACCTTTTAAAATCTCATTTTCTTTATAGCTCAATAATACTTCATTATGTAAAAATGCTACATCTTTTTTATCCATTCTATGGTTCATGGGCATTTGAGTTTTTTCCAAGACTTTGCTGTTACAACTTGTGTTGTTATAAAAGTGGGTGCACCTGTATTCCGTTGCATGATATTTTCAATTCTTCTTGGAAAATATTGAGAAAGGGAATAACTCCATTGAATGGTTCCTCCATCCTGGATTTTGATAAATCTCCACAGCGAATTCCACACTAGTTGTACCAGTCTACACTCCTGCCAAAAGTGAGGAAGTCTTCCTTTTTTGCTACTCCCTGTTATCCAGTTGTTATCACTGATTTCTAAATGACAATCATTCTTTCTGGAGTAAGATGGAATCTCAGTGTTGCTTTTATTTGTGTTTCTTAAATGAACAGTGATGTGGAACATTCCTTCATCTATGTGTTTACTTGTAATTCTTCAAACAAATGAATGTTGAGTTCTGATGCCCATTTTTGGTTTGAGTCTTTGAATTTGGAAGCCTGAATTTTTTTTAAGTTAATCATATGTTCCAAGTAGAAGTCTTTTGTCTGAGGGACAGCTGGATAAAATGTTTTCTCATTCTGTGGATTTTCTTTTCACTCTGTTGGTGATTTCTTTTGATATGCAGAAAAATCCTAAAAATAAAATCCAAATTATTGATTCTCTGATGTAATTCCCTTGTGCTTTGTGTTTTGTTCATGAACTCTTTGCATACCCCTATGTCTTCAAGATTTCTACCTAACTGGTCTTACCAAAGATTTAGTGTTCCTGTTTTAATATTTATATCTTTGATCCATTTAGACTTTAGTTCAGTGCATGGTGATAGATATTTGTCTATTTTTATTGTTTGGCAGGTAGAAAATAAATTTTTCCAGCACCATTTTTAAAGAGCCTATCTTCTTTTCAGTGAACATACTTGGCCCCTTTGTCAAAGATATGGTGGCTGAATGTGTTTGCAGTTGTGCCTACATTTTCTAATTTTTTCCACTGATCCTAGGGTCTGTGTTTTGCCAATATGATTCTGATTTTATCACAATAGCTATTTAGTGTAATTTCAACCCAGGATTTTTATGCCGCCTGCTTTGCCTTTGTTGTCCAGGATTGTTGAGTTATTCTAGGTCTCTTCTGCTTGCAGATGAGTTTTGAGAATGTCTTCTCTGGATCTGTAAGGTTTGCTAACAGTATTTTGAATGGAAATTCTATAAATCTCTATAACATATTTGGTAGTATGACCATTTTCACAGTGTTGATTCTTCCTATCTAAGAGCAAGGGATATATTTCCAATTTCTGATACCTTCTTCAATCTCCTTTTTCAGAATACTGTAATTTTCAAAATATACATTTCTTACATGTTTATTAGATTTATTCCTAAGCATTTAATATTTATGAATGCTATTGTGAAAGGTGTTATTCCATACTTTCTCTCCCAATGACTGTGTTGCTTGTGTACAAGAATGCTATTGATTTGAAAGTGTTGACAGTGTATCCAGCTATACTGCTGAATTTGCTTAACTCCCATAGTTCTTTGGCAGAGTTTTTGGAATCTTCTCTGTAGAATATGGTCTACAAGCAGAGTATCTATTCCTGGTTTTTCTTGGTTCCTGTTGTATGGAATATTGTTTTTCATCCTTTGATTTTTAATCTATGTGTTTCTTTTTGAGTTAAATTTGTTTCTTGTATACAGCATATTGTTGGATTTTGTTTCTGATCAGTTCTACCAATCTGTTTAGGCCATTTACATTGATGGTTATAACTTACAGGTATTGGCTTAACTTTGTCATGTTTTCTTATTGTTGATTCCCTGATTTTTCTTTTGCTTAATTGCTTGCCTTGAATTGTGGTTTCTTTCTGTTCTGTTCTGTTCTGTTCTGGGGAATGTAATCATTTTTACTTCTCTATAGTGTGTCTTTTGGTAGTCTTTAGAGGGTTGGTTTTATGCACATGAATTTCTTCAGTTGTTTTTTGTTATGGAAGTATATTATTTCTCCAATAATTTTGAAAGGTAGTTTTTCAGGGTATGTCAGTCTGGATTGAAATTTACTTTCTTTCAGGGCTTGAAATACTTCACTCCAAATTCTTCTTGCCTTGAGGATTTGTGTTTAGAAGTCACCCATGATTCTAATACACTTTCCTTGAGAGGTGATCTGTTTCTTTTCTCTAATGGTTTTTAATACTTTGTTTTTGTACTGAGTTTCAGGGATCCTGTTTATTATATGTCTAAGTATAGATTTATTTTGATTAAGGCTGATGCAATTCTATAGATTTTGTTTATATTTGTATATCAAATTGTGTTCACATGCTTAGGAACTTTTCTAGTATTATTCTACAGATAGTTTTTGTGTCATTTGAGCTGACTCTTGGATTTCAGTTGACATCTGTTAGTCTTATATTTTTATTCCTGTATCATCTTGGAATCATTGAATTGTTACTTCATGATCTGTGTTACTTTTAAGATTTCTTTCGTGATTGCTAGCTCCAATCATATCTTGAAAACTTATTCTGAAAATCATATTCTGAAAACCTATCTTCAGTTTCATTCAAGCAGCTTTGTCAGCATTCAATGGAATTTTTAATTTACTGAATAATGCATTCAAACTGTTTCATACATTCTGTTTTTTTGCCTGCAATATTCATTCAAGATTTTATTTATTTATACTCCCTTGTACTTTTTTGTCAATGCTTTCTTTAGTTATGCTAAACAATTCCTTTATTAATATTGTCATTTCTTTTTTTACCTGAGTGATTTTTTGTGATCTGATTTCCTCTAAAAAATCTGATTGCCATGGATTTGTTTCTTTACCTCACTTGCTATCTTTTCAGAAATTTCATTTGTGTTTCTTTCCCTATCTTATTTTATTATTATTATTATTATTATTATTATTATTATTATTTTGCTTTCACTATCTTCTATGTCACTGTCTCCTTTACTTGTTCGTGATGGACTAGGGGTTTGAGATTGCAGTTTGCTTTTCCATTGTTTCACTTTTACGACTTTGTTGACATCTCAGTCTTTTCAATCATGCTAGTTAAGACTATCCAGCATGTGTTTCTTAAGGTTGTACAGTCTGGCTGATGTTCACTCTGTTGCTGTGCCCCACAGTGTAAATGGGTGCAAGTCTCCAGAATTGCTCTTGCAGGGCCACTTGGGTGAGTTGTGGATTCTTCTTAGGCTGACTATCTAGGAGTATCAATGTGAACTAACCCTTAGCTAATATTGTTACTGTGGCTTCAGACAGTTCCAGGCTTCCAGACCCAGTGCCCAGCTGGGCCCTACTGTGTCACTGAGTCTTTCAGGCCCAACCAAGTTCCTTCAAGTCAAAGGAGGCCTCACTGGTGTTCTTATCAGCATGCCAAGTTTCTTTTAGGGATGGGCACTCAACCATCCCCTTCCTGCCTACTGAAAAACTCTTAGTAGGGGAGGAGTCCTTGAGATTCTTGCCTGCTCACTGAGGTCCTCTGGTTCTTGGGGAACTCACACATGCTCTCACCAGTCTGCTGAGGTCCTTTAGGTGGGAGAATGAGTCACCAAGACTCCTGATTGCCTATCAAAGTCCTCCAGTGGGGGAAGGGTCACAGACACTTCTGCTAGCCCAACAAGATACTGCAAGTGGGGAGATGATTGACTGACACTCCCACCAGCTGCTGACATCCTCCAGGTGTGGGGAAAGGTTGCTGATGCTCCCACCAGATTCTGAGGCTCTCCAATTATCTAACATGTATTTTGTAATGGCCATGTTGTGAGTGTCATTGCAAGCACCCTAATCCATGTACAAATAAAAAATATTTCCCATCTACAATTAATAATCTCCTAGACCTGAACATACTTTAGCCATTCTTTTTCAAATATTATAAGCCATAATCTGTGGTCCTATATGCTCTACAAATCCCAATGCAAAAGGAGCTATGGGGTCATAGATAGCAGTTCCTTGTTTTAATTATTTTAACATCATTTAGGGTGAAACCTCATGAAGATGTATAACTTCTCTTGGATTGTTCTTATCTTAGGTTTTAATAAGAGTAGGCATGCTGAAAACCTTCTAAGGATCCAACACACCTGCCATCTTTTAGCAGCAATTGTAAGGGAGACTGTGAAAGGGAAAGGTCTAGCCTATGTCGTAGAAAAATTTTTCTGAACTGAGAATACAGAAGTAGCTACTCATGGCACAGATAAGATACTTGGTTTTACTTTGGGTGGTTGTGAAATTGAAGGCACAGTGAAACATTTCTCTCTTGGAAGAATGTCCCCCTCTCTCACCTTCACACCCCAAAGCCTTATCTTTATCTCACTGAGCAAAACTAGAGCAAAACAGGTTCCTTGGGAGAGGGTTATTGCCCACTATCCCTTTTATTTGCTTGAAACTTAGTTTTAAGATGTAACTCAAAAACTAAACACTCTGTGGTCATCTGAATAGGCATATGATCATCAAGACTCCCTGATCAAGGTCCACAAGGGTAAGAAATATGGGAATATTCTCAGGTCACTCAGCAGTGCATTTCACAGACAATTGTTGCCCTAAACACCTCCATATCTTCAGATTCACAATTCATTCTTCCAGTAACCAGGGACATGTCTCTTGCACAAAGGCAAGAAATTTTGATACCTGAGAAATCTTGATATCTGAAACTTATTGTTTCAATAACATATCAAGCATTTATATTTACTGCTATCTTGCTTTAGAACTTGTTTGCCCCGTGTTTTACACTTGATGGAATCAATGTTGATGATATCAATACACCTCTCTCCCATATGCTTCTTAAGAACCTCTTTTGCTCTCATGAGCTTATTTTGTTTGCCCGTACACCAAGGTGTTCTGAAACCTGCTATTTGATGAGGTTCCCTAGATCCCAGGTCCCTGTTCAGGTAGCAAAATACTTCATACAGCACAGCTGTTCAAATTCCCAGGGAGACATGATGGAGGATAAAGATATGAAGACATGCATCACAATGCAGAAAGTTGAGGACAGGTGGGGTCCCCTCTTCTGATGGGAAAAACAAACTGCCAAACAATTGTCATGCATTTATTTATACAATCAGCCAGAGGTTGACAACAGGAATAACCATTCTGCTAGTGGGAGAAAGGATCTACCTACCAACTTGTTTGTATGGCTTAACTAGGATGTTCCATGTTTTTGAGTCTGGCCTTGCACTGGCCCCATATGTGTGGTCGATCTCCAGCTCAGCTGCTCCCCACACTCACATAGGAATTGTGAGATCTCAACACTGAAAACACTGACAGGAGACCAATCTACAGGTATTCCAAGTCCTGGACCTAGTTGCCTTCATGAGAAATGGTGACTGGACAAGAATCCTCTCTAAGGCACACAAGAGATGATTGAGCTGGAGTCACTCACCAGCTTTTGTGGTTCACAGCATCCACTGCAAGATTTCACTGGTGCATTTCTCCTTGAAATTCTCTGAGTTACCTGTCCTCTCCTCTGTATCTCTGTAGATTCAATCCTTCTTATACCATGAGGCAAGAGCTAGAGAGAAATTGTAATTTGCCACCTCTTGTTTCCATGTTTTCCTCCAGCTCTGCATTGTTTCTGTGGGCTCTAGGTTTCCATTCAGATCCTTCTGGATCCTCAGAATCTCTCTTTCTTTTCTTTCTGAAGTTGATATGTCTCAGTGTCTGGATTCCAAATAACATAAAAATTGATGTGTTGCTGTTGACTGCTCTGCTATCTTCCCAGAATTATCCACATTTTCTTTACCCACTCATCTGTTGATGGACATGTAGGCTGTTTCCCCAGTTGTAGCTATTATGAATTGTGCTATTGTAAACACAAATATGCATATATTACTATAATGAGATGTCTTTAGATTAGAAATTGGTGTTTTCTCATGAATGAGGTACCCAGGGAAAACAAAGCATAAGGAGTTAACATCAAAAAATACAGTAGCAGATCAAAGATGACATCTGCATGTTTATTGTTTTACCCTTTTATAGGCATTTTTCACATATTCATTTTCTCGTTTGCTTCACCATGAAGAGTATGTATGCTTGTCTATGGTAAGTCATGGTTACATAAGTATATCCTGCTCTGCAACTGCACAAAAGAGTGGGGTCACATCCCCAGATGTCCTCAGAAACCTCAAGCTTAAAAATAGTATTGAGTGGTTTGCCACATCCCACCCCCTCAGAGTCGGGGTCATATTGTTTCTGGTGAGTGATCTATAGGGTAAACAACTGTGCACAAAGAACACAACAATTAAGGGAACAATAGAACACTACCAACCCCATTCCCACCACAGCACAGCTTATGACTACTCAGCAACAGGTGGATCACAAGGGTTCCCACCACTGGTTGCAGGAGTCTGTAGCAAGGCCTGGATAGTGGACATCTCCATGTCCAACTCTTGCAAGATTTCTTACGCCTGTGTCTGATGGTCAGAGGTATAAATGCAGCATTTCACATACAAAAGGCCAAAATTACCACTCCGTGCTTCAGTAGCAAATCTAGAGTCATGTAGTTTTACAAAACTACCTCTCTCATTTGAGAAATCTCATTCATGAACAACACTAAAGTCTGAAGCATAGCATTCAATATCTGAGTCATATGCTGACCAAAGGCTTCAACCTGGAGGACTAGATTTTTGGTGTCTGTCCTTGGTATCCTCAAGGACATCAGATGAAACCACCAGGCTGCTTGCATTGTGTAGTGCCATCTCTCATTCACAACATCCAAATTTTGGACACATCTCTTAGGGTGGATCTATTGGTACCTTAATTTATGGAATTCTTATTTGCAGCTTCCAGTCCAGTAGAGAGGTAAGGCACATCCATGGCACCACAGACCCATCAGGCTTCCATAATGGGCCAGTTGTTGGCCCTATACACTTATGACCACCCACCAAGTATTTGTGTCATTTACCAGCAACATCTGATTACACAGGTAAGGTTGGTATCTACTATCCAGTTTGATTTGCCACTGATATATTCATCTGTTGAATACAAAGCAGTGCTACAATTAGCAGCATGAAACTTACATTCCCATTGTTTGCCCACAGTCATTTGTCTCAGTTCCTGAGAGGTGGTGGTGCTCTTTTGGATCAGCACCTTGAAGACCTGGTGTCCTTGATACCAGGTAAAGTCAGTCTTCTTTTGCTGCTGCATTCAATTGAAGAGGGATATTGGTGCAGTTCTCCATAGGAATCCCTCAGTTGCTTCAGTCATAAGTTCAGTGCATACCAAGAAATGTGATTGTTGGTGCACATAGGCAAACATGTGTGCCCATAAGATGAAGTTGTTAAGATGGTTCATCCTGGTGGGAAGGACAGGGCAGAAAAAGAAATCATTATAGGGAGATCTAGACCTTTGGGGAGAATACAGGCCACTTATTCATCCTGTAAGCAGATCGTGGCTGGAATAATCTTACCTCCTGGCTTAGAATACAAAGCCTAGTGCAAGGCATGGTGGCACATGCCTGTAATTGCAGCACTCAGGAGGTTGAGGCAGGAGGGTCATTGTAAGTTCAAGTACAGACTGGGCTACAAAGTGAATTCAAGGTCAGCCTGAACTATGCAGTGAAACCCTGTCTCAAAAAGACAAAGAAAGAAGAAAAAAATACTAACTCTGGGTTCCTGTTGCTACCAGGGGTAAAGGAGTCAGGGCTAAATTCACCACTCCCTGGAAAATGAGCCAGGCACCACACCATCACTCTCTTTCAGGATGGTGTCTTCATCATCAGGTGAACCATTCTCCCAGGTCTTCAAAGGTCAAGTTTAAGTCTGGGGCTGTATTTCTATCACATTTCTAAGTCCTTTACCTCAGGGTACCAACAAAAACACCCAGTTGCCTACCAGGGGAACTGTAGGCCAATCCCAAGTAATCCCAAGTCTACTGAGAGCATCCTCCTGGTCACATAGGCTGCAATACAGACAGGATTAAGGTCACTTTCATTATCTTAAGATGCTTTCCTGTAGGATAAATATGCAGACAGACCAAAAAGTTTCACTCTCAAGAGGTGAACTAATGGGCTGTCACCCATATGTCAGGGCTGCTCATTGAACAGTTGTACTTCCTGGAATAAAATCCAAACTCACCTGGTGAACTTTGGAGCCAAAAAGGCCAGTTTGGGAATCAGGAGCCTATTGTATGTCTCAATCATA
Source organism: Hydrochoerus hydrochaeris (assembly GCA_004027455.1). NCBI lineage: Eukaryota > Metazoa > Chordata > Mammalia > Rodentia > Hydrochaeridae > Hydrochoerus > Hydrochoerus hydrochaeris. The sequence goes on along the minus strand of PVLA01005054.1, from coordinate 113,341 downwards.
CAAGCAGCCTGCAGCCAATAGGGCACATGGAAGTGACATCATTGTCTCTGGCCTACTGTCAAACTTAGGGGATATAAGCTGGGTTCCTCTGTCAGATATTATGCCTAGCAGAATCCAATATGCAGCAGTCAACCATTATAAAGCCATAATGTTATAAGTTTGGTCAGCAGTGTACTTTGAGGAAGAAAAACCTACACCTGGTGGCTGTATACAGAGCAGTCAAAATATATTAATGTCACTGTTAGAATGGGGAACAATATAATACATCTGCCATTGTTGTAGTGGGTCGGGTGCTCATGGTATCATGCCAAGCATTGTGGATATCCTATTCCTCCAAAGGGTCAAGTGAGCACACTGAGAATATGTGTCTACCAAAGACTTTGATTTACAAAGAGTCAAACCTAGGTGCCATCACTGTGCTATAGCTTGCAAGGTGCACAGTCCTGTATGTCCCAGTTTTTTGTAGAGTCAAGGCATAGCTGAAGAAAATATCCCTCAGAGAGTGGCTATCCTTCAAAGTATTTATTAAGTCATTTCCCAGTGAGAGAAGGGGCTTATATTCTTACTACCAGGATAGTTTCCTGACACTTCTGCCATATGTCACACCATTGATTGGCACTTCACAAGGGTCAGTGCCTTATCTGCCAATCTGCCCAGCCAGCATCCAAAGTATTACTAAGGATGGCCCAATTGTTCATACACACAGGTAAGGGACCTTCTTCATGCATCAAAAAAATCAATACTGTGTAAAATGCTGCCAATTGGATTTACATGCCTGTCTCAGGTGCAAACCAGAGTACATCCATATTGGGCTGAACAATGACTTCTGTCCATTTGGAGGCTGTGCCATTGCTAGACCCATCAGTATACAAGCATCATCCAGAGGTTCCTCTTTTGCTCCTGCACAGAGACTAGGGATCATGTCCTGCAGAACATCATCCTCCCAGATTTTTTCTTGGGCTATGCACATTACTGGTCCAAAAACTGTTGCTGGTTTGTTGCCAATGGATTGGCAAAAATGGAGACTTGCTGTTGGAGGTACGTCTCCTGACACATGAGATAGGAGCCTGTGCCACCCCACTTATGGGACAGAATATCCAGTTTGATACCCAGATCTTTATTGATTATTTTGTCAGCGTTTCTACTGTCACCCAATGATAGCTTCACTGGCCTTGAAAGTAGGATTTAATATTGTGTGCTGTTTCTCAATCAGAGAATACCAGTTCTTAGCTCCCTTCCACAGCTGTGATCAAGATCCAACAGGGTGCTTCCACCTCCCTTATTTTTGCTATAGACTGCAACTGAACACATCATCATCTATAATCATGCTAGTGCTAAATGAAAAGAGTATGGTTAATGACATAGAGTGCTCATATCTATGTAAATTCCCTTTTGAATTCCTAAAAAGCAGCTTTTGCTACATCTGTCTAGACACATAGCACCCTTCAAGATCATTCAGTACAAAGGGTACAGCAGTGTAGCCAAATGTGACATGAATGTTTGCTGGAAACCTAGCAAGGCTACATAATAAATGGCTTACTGTCACTAGTGTGGGGGTATACCTGGATATTTTTGATAATGACATCAGGTATTACTTTTGTCTTACCCAGGCAGACAATATTCAAGAACCTGGCAGACAGGCCAGGTCCCTAGATGTTGATTTCATTTACAGCTCACCCCCAGACCAGCAAAGCTTTCTTCAGGCTATATGCTTCCAAATCTGAAGGCAATCAGAGGTTAACATGATATCATCAATATAATGTATCAGTGATGCAGAGTGAGGCTTGACCCAAGTGACCCAGGTCCAGGGCCATCAGGCCATGACACAAATTTGACCTGTGCATACAACCTTGATGTGACACTGGGAGTATCCATTACCTTCCCTCCCAAGTGAGGACTAATTGTTCCTGACTGTGAGGTGCCATAGCAATGAAAAAGAGGACATTATCCAAATCCACAACATAATAAATTGACCTTGAATCAAATGACATGGTCTATCAAGTCTGCAATGTTAGATACTTCCACATGCCATCAAGGAATCATTTCATTCCATTCCCAGTAATCTAAAGTCATTCATCATGTCCCACCTGACTTCTGCATGAGCCATATCAGAGAGTTAAAATGGCTATGTGCAGGGTTCACCACCCTTACTTCTTTCAATTCCAAGTCAGTTTTCCATATTTCCTTGTGGTCTTCAGATAGCCAATACTGTTTCATGAACACAATCAGAATAGCTTATAGGAGAATCAGCAGTGCCTACTGTATCATATACCTATGATTTTTATCATGAATCCATAAGAATTCTCCCTTCATGGTGTCAAACTAAGGACCAGTCAGTTTTTTATGCCCAGAATGTATTCAACAGCTGGGGAAACATAAACATAATAAGGGGTGGAGTTCAAGAATCCAATACCCAGCATGATTGAGGCCTTCTGGACCATGATGTAGTGACCTCAATACACTTTGATGTATATAGTAGGTCCTGTAAAATCATCCCTATTATTGTATATTAGCATTAACTCAGACCTGGTATCCACCAACACTAATACATGATAGAGAATTTTGAGAAACCAATATAAGTGCTCAAATCCATATGTAGTCTCTGCTTTCCTAGCTGTACATTAACCAGATTGATTGATTTGTCTCTTAGCTTGGATAGCAGGAAACCAGTGTCACATCTTACTGCTTCATTGGGGCTGCTTTTACCATCAGACCTGAGTCCAATGGCCAGCATTGCTGCCATGGCATAACTCCCTCCACAGAGTCAGTAACCAATACAAATGCTGCTCATCTAATTTATCTGCAGCTAGGCCAAAGTCAACATATTATTCACATCTGGTACTGACAGACCTACAGTGACCCAACAGTCTATCCTTGATGGGTTGTTTCTGCACATCCAGGGCCTTGCCTTTTTTCTCTTTTACCAGTACAGCTTCTATAGCTCTTCCTTATCTTAATACTTCACTTCCATGTCCCTCAGCCAGAAGTAGATCTGCTCAGAAATGTGGATCAGTGATAGGTAAATGGGACTAGAAGAGCCACTAAGGTTCCAAATGTGCTGGTCAACCCACTCACCAGGATCATGTCCTCCATGTATGCTATCATAAGTTACTCATCTGTGCTATGGTCCTGCACTGCAAACATATGCCACATTCCCTTTTTTCATAGCACATACACTAAGACTACATAGTTGTTCTATTTTGAGACTTCCTCTTTCAGATTACCCTATACTCTTCCAAACCAAGTGAGTTGCTGCCATCAGCCAATTTATCACAAACTGGTTATGCTTTTTCTGGGGCTATCCTTCACACATCCTGAAAAAAACCATATCCTAGAGCGGGTGCTGGCTATGTTAGTTATTTAGGACATATCTTGTGAGCTTCACTGCATGTTATCAGCCTCATTTTCAAAGATCATAGCAAACAATCAGGCAGTTTCACTCATCTTTTTATTTAATTGTTCTGGAAACTACCACGACTCCATGCCATATATGTCCTGTACATATGCCAGGTAAAGGAGTGCAGCCCTCCAGGTCTGCCTTCTTGGAGCTCCTCTACCCACACCTTCTGGTGAATAGCAGGCCTTGCATGCAGAACCAGGGAATTTCCAAGGCAATTCTCCAGAACATGAGGACTTACACTGCTGGAGACATTACAGGAAAGGACAGTGCTTCCTTTACTCCTCAAAATGATTTCTGCAGAAGCCACTGTTCTACATCTTCCTCTATTCATTGTAGCTGTTTTCTTGCCCCACATTGCAAAAATGGAGATTGAAGAACAGCCAAGCTACCCACCTTGTCATCTCACCACAGGAGAAGCAGAGGAGGGATTTGCCTATTGTTCCTAATGCTCCAGAACATCCTCACTTTCCAGATGGACCACTTTCCAATCCTCTGGTGTCTTACAAGCTGCCGTTATGTTTCTACAGGTAACCAGGATCATAAAGGATCCATAAGAAGAATATAGTCCCACACTGTTTTTGCAGTTTGCAATAACTGTGTTCTTTTATTGGCTCAGATGGTTGTTTCTCCCTGAGTTACTGACATTTCTGGCTTACCCTCTGTCCCTGTGCATGGGCCTTGTCTGTGATCAGATTGATACGTAGTTTGGCAGATGCTTTTGCAGTCTGATGTCAAGCGGCAACAGGGCATGGAATACATGGTGTCCAGTGACAAATGATTCTCAGTGAGTGGTGGTGGCTCCCTGGAGCTCTCGTTGCATGGTTCTGGCAGTGGCAAAGACCTGATTTGCACTTTTACAATAACAAGAAATAATTAAAATATTTTCATGTATTAGGTGGCCATTTTTACTTTTTCTGATATGTGTATTCATTTTAATTGTCCATTTTTGGGTTGGATCTTTGATTTTTGGGTTCTAATGTTGTGATTTATTTTTATATTCAACTATTAGTCCCCTGAGATGTAGCTAACAAAGTATTTCCCATTCTCATTGTTGTTTCCTTTGGTGTGCAGAAGTTTTTAAATTGTTATAATTCTATTTGTTGATAATTGGTATCATTTTTTGTGCAACTGGAGTTCTAGTCAAGAAGTATTTACTTATGCCTTTGAGTTCTACCAGTAATTTTTTCCAGTAGAGCTTTTGTGTTTATGTCTAGGTCCATGATGTATTGTGTTTTGACTTTACTACAAGATGAGAAATAAGGGTCAAGATTTATTGTTTTGCATGTGGAAAACCATTTTTCCTATCACCATTCATTTAAAAGCTTATCATTTCTCCAGTGTATGTCAAAATCAAACAGCTAAAGATGCTTCTGTTATTTCTGCATACATAATCCTATTTCATTAGTCAACATGTCTGCTTTTTTTGTGGCAATCTCATGCCATTTATAGCACCATAACTTTGCAGGGTAATTTGAAAGTGGGATGTTTACTACATCCTCCTTTATTCTTGTTTCTTAGAATTGCTTTGGCTATTTTATATTTCTTCTAGTTCCACTTAGATCTTGAATTTCTTTTTAATTTTTTTTACTTTATAAAAAATAAAGCAAAATGTCATAACAAAATAATAAAAAAATAATAGTTGATACAACACGTCTCACCATCTTCAAATTAATTATATAGAGTAAAAGAAATGGGCATAAAAATTCTCCAAATGATAGTAGGTACAAATTTTTCTTTTCTATGAGCTAAAAAATACTGGTAGTATAACTATCTTGTATTTAGTGGGTTTTTTTCTTTTTCCTATCATTTTTTTTCTTTCACATCCTGGTTTCTCTTTCCTTTCAAAAATTTCATCCCATTTTATGATATCTATTGTACATTTTTTTTAATCTTAATTACTCTTTCAGTTTTTCACACCAGGGAGACAACATGATTTTTACACAGGTGAGTCTGATTCATTTCACTTAAAAGTATTCTCTCACATTGTATTGATTAACTTACAAATGCCTCAAGTTTATATTTCTTTATGGCTGAATAGTACTCCTTTATACCAAAAAACCACTGCTTTTTTAAACCATTCTTCAGTTTCCAAGCTTGCAAATTGTGCTGCTATATTCATGGGGACTCATATATCAATGTGGCATGCTTTTAATTCTCCTAAGAATATACCTTGTAAGGGACATAGCTGTGTCAAATGAGACCTCTTATCCTAATTTTTTGAGAAACTGTCATGCTGATTTCCATAGTGGTTCCTTCCGTATATATCCCTAGCAAGAGTGAAGCAGGGTTCCCTTTTCCCCAAAGCCTTGTCAGCATTTGTAGTTGGTTTTGTTCTTGAGAATAGTCATTCTTTCTGGGGTGATGGATTTCAGCATTGTTTAAATTAGCATCTCTTGAATCATCAATGATATTGAACATTTTTTCATGTATTTATTGGATGTTTGCATTTCATCATTTAAAAGTACACTTTCATTACAGATAGACTTTTTTTGATTAGATTTTTGAATTTGGGGGATCTGATTATTTTTCAAGTGTTTGTATGTTCTAGTGTAAATACTTCATCTGAAAGACATTTGGCTTAATATCCTAAATTTGAATTTGTCTTTTCAGTTGGATGGTGATTTTTTTTTGTTATGTGAAAGTTTTTAATAGGATAGCATACCATTTATTAATTTCTTATATTATTTTTCACGTGAATGGGGTTTGATTCACAAAATCTTTGTCTTCACCTATGTCTTATCTTTAGAGGTTCTGCCTATTCTCTCTTCTAACAGATTTAGTGTTTCTGTTTTAATATTTAGATCTTTGATCCACTTTGACTTTAGTGTGTGGTGTAGACATGGATCAAAATTTACATTTGGCCTATGGAAAACAACTTTTTGCAGCACAATGTATTGAAGAGGCTATTTTTCTTCCAGTGACTGTTTGTCTCCTTTTTTCAAAAACAAGATCACTGAGTGTATTTGTAATGTTTCTATATATTCTAATGTATTCCACTCATCCTCAAGTCTGTTTTTTTGCAAGTGCCATGCTGATTTTATCACAGTAGATTTGAGTATAATTTCAAGTCAGAGAATTTAATGTCTCTGCCTTGTCTTCATTGCTGAGAATTGCTTTTGCTATTGTAGGTCTATTCTGACTCCAAATCAATTTTAGAAATATTTTCTTTAGTTCAGGGAGTTATGGTAATGGTGTTCTGATTAGCATTGCATTAAATCTGAATAACAATTTTGGGAGTAATGCCATTTTCACTATGTTGGTTCTTCCTATCCATGAACAAGGGATATCTTTTCTATTTATGACACCCTCTTGGATCTCTTTTTTTTAGAGTACTGTTATCTTCAATGTATAGATCTGTTACCTGAGTCATTTTTTGGATGTTATTGTGAAGAATGTGGTTTTTCTAATTTCCCTTGCAGTGAGTTTGTTTGTGTACAGAAATACTATTGATTTTTGGGTGTGGACTTTGTATCCAGATACAGTGTTGTATTTGATTATTAAATCTACAAGTCTTTTGTGGTCTGATATGTAGAGTATCATGTCATCAGTGAATAATGCTAACTTAATGTCCTCCTTTCCTATCCTTATTCAATTTGTTTCTCTGGTCTAATTTCTCTGGCAATCTTTCTAGAATTATACTGAATATGAGTAGTGATAGTGGACATCTTTGTCTTCTTCCTGGTTTTAGAGTGAAAGCTTTCAGTTTTTGACAGCAAGGTGGGATGTCATGTTGGTTTAATAAAAAAGACAACTTTTATCAGATTGAGATAAAGACCATCTGTCTAATTTTCTGTGGTGTTTTTCATCATGACTTGGTGTTGAAATTTGGCAAATGTTTTTCTGCATATATTAAGAAAATCATGTGGGTCTCTTAACTTTCTTAATATGGCATAATATACTTAATTATGTGCATATGTAAAACTATCCCTGCATCACTGGGATGAGTCCTATTTGGTCATGCTGTGTAATGTTCTGAATCATTTTGTTCTTTTTTGCCAGTATCTTATAGTGGATTTTTGCATCTATGTTCATTAGGGATATTAGTCTGTGGTTTTCTTTTTTGGTTGGTTCCTTCTCTGGTTTTGGTATCAGGATAATATTTGCTTTCAGAAATGATTTTGGAAGTATTGCAACCCTTAAATTTTCCTTAAAGACATTCAGCATTACAGTCATTCGATCTTTTTGATATTTCTGTAGAATTCAACAGTGAATTGATCAGGAATAAAAGTTATTTAGAATTTTTAAACTTTATTTAAGTTTTGGCAATTCTTACATATCTGTGAATTTGTCCATTTCTTTCACGTTTTCCATTAGATTAGTGCAAAGATTTTCTAATTAGATATTGATGACTTTATGGATTTCCACAGTATCTATTTTGGTTTCAGCCTTTTCATTCTTAATGGCTTTCATTTTTTTTATTATCTAGGCTAGGTGTAGTTCAATTTTATTTAATCTTTTCAAAAAAGCCAACTCTTCAATTTATTGATTGTTTTGTTTTCTTAGTTTCAATTCCATTAATTTTTTCTCTTATCTTTTTAATTTCCTGTCACATAGGAGCTTGGGGCTTGATTTGTTGTTCTTTGTCTAGAATGATGATGTTCAACATTGTGTAGCTTATTGAATTCGTTCTGTTTTCCTGATGTGAGATTTATTGCTAACTTTTTCCTTTATAGGACTGTTTCAATGTGTAACAAACTTCCAGTATGTTGTATTAATACATACTGTTTCATTTCTTCTATAAGTTTTATTCTGATCCATTTTTTGTTCATGAGGGTAATGTATAATTTCCAAGTTTTATGTAGCTTTTGTGGCGTCATTTGCAATTGTTAAAATTTCACAGCACTATGGTCAGATAATGTGTACTGAGTCATTTTAATTCCACTGTATTAATGGAAGCATGTTTCATTGACTAATTTGCACTCTATTTTGGAGAACATTCCATATTCAACTGAGAATATGTATTGTGATGTTTAGGGCAAGACATCTACCGACTCCACTTGTTCACAGGCCTGGTTTGAATTATACAATCTTTGTTTATTTATTTTTAATCTAATTGTTCTATCTGTTTGAGAGAGTTGGTATTAATTTCCTTCATTACAATTGTGTTCATGTTTAGTTTTCATGTCTGTTAATATTTATTTTGTGAAGTTGGATTCACTTGTGTTTGGTCAATATATATTTATGATTGTTATCTCTTCTTCTTGGAGTTTTCCCTTAACGAGAATGAAGTGACGTTTTTTGTGTCTTTTTATCAATTTGGCTTAAATTTTTCATTTTCTTCAAATACAGCAGCCACACTTGCTTTTTCTGGGTTCCTGTGGCAAGGACTGTTTTTTCTTTTGATTATGAATTTATTTTTGAATTAAATGTGTTTCTTGAATGCAGTATAGTGGTGGGTCCTACTTCTTGTTCCATTTTGTCATTACGTTTATTTTGATTGATGACTTGAGAGCACTTAAGATTTACATTGATGGTTATAACTGAAATGTATTGGCTTTTCTTTTTCATGTTGTTTTCCTTTGTTTGTTCCCTGTCTTTTTTATTTGTTGAGTTGCTTGCCATGCCTTTTGGCTTTTTCCTATTGGGGTTGTTGTGTTTGTGGTCTTCATAGATTCTCTCTAATACATCTTTCAGAGTATTCTGTGATTTAGTGATCATTAATTACTTCAGCTATTCTTTCTCATGGAAGTATATTCTTCCTACATTATTTTGAAAGAATATTGAGGGATACATCAATCTGGGTTGAAGATTATTTTCTCCAATGCTAGTAATACCTCACCCCAAGGTCACCTTGATTTGAAAACTCACATTGAGAAGTCTGCTGTGATTCTGATGGACCTTTTTAAAATAGGCAATGTGTTTCTTTTTATAGGCAATATATTTCTTTTCTCTAGTGGCTTTAATGATTTTTCTTGTGCTGAATATCTGAAACCTTGATTATGTGACAGTGTAGATTTATATTGTTCATGGCTATTTGGAGTTCTAAGTGCTTCATTTATTTGTATGACAAATTCTTTATCCTGTTTGGGAATTTTTCTGCCATTAATTCTTTGAAAAGGTTTTTTCATTGCTTTTCTGCTGTCTTCAGCTTTGTCATTACTTCCATTCAAATTTATGTTGTTCTTTGCTTCATCCCATAGCTGTTGAATTGAATTTTCATGATCATTTGCAATTCTTAAAACACTTTTCTTTCTCTGTTCACTTGTTGTGTTCCTGTGTTCTAGATCTGGTATTCTATCCTAGCCTTTATTCAAACTCCTGCATATACCATCAGTGGACTTTCAAATCTCCTGCATTTCCATTTGTAGTTCTATAAATAATTCCATTTCTTGTCTGTATTTGCAATTCTTGGTCTCAATCATTTTCTTGAACACCTCTATTTATTTATCTTGTGTCTTCTATAATGTCTTTTATGCCATAGTCATTTTCTTTTTGCAGCTTAGAGATTATCTTTTCTACATTCTCTTCCATTTTCTTTTCACTTTTGCCACTATACTTTCAGAGAGTTCAAATTTTTGGCTTCCATTTTCCTCTATCTCTTTGTGTTCTGTACTTGTCCTGGGTGGTCTGGACATTTGGGATTGAACTCTGCTTCTTTGTCTTGTAATTTTTTTATGTTGTGCTATATTTTGTTTTCTGTATTGATACTTAGACATTTCTTATTTTAGACTCTTCACCGTGTGTTAATGCTTTCTACAGATATATTTGTTCTTCCAAATGCTTTCTAGATGTAGTTTTTTCTTGGTCTTGTATCTATTCCAGGGGCCTATCTTCTCAATATACTAAGCCTGAGGAGTTATTATCTATTTAACTTAGGTCCAATTCCTCTGGTACTGGGTTATGGAGACATTTAGGACCACTTACAATCACAGTGTTGTGATACACAGGGAGGAAAACTGCTTACAGTATGTGAAGCATCCTAGGTAAAGGGGGTTAGTTGGCAATAATAATAGGGCCATGGATGGCCTGGTCACTGACAAACTGTGGTAACTATTAGCCTGATATGTATAAGTCTAGGAGGAAGGTCTAAATAAATGTAATAAATTCCAACTTATACCATGAACTTGTATGAAGTATATTCCACTTAGTAGAGTGATTGCTAGCCTACTGTGTGTGGGGGATGTTGAGGAGGCTAGGTGGCAGGATGCAGAGATGAATGAGTCTAAACTGAGAAGGAGGGAATCCTTGGATGATTATCATCCAGGTGTTGGGCAACTGCAAGGCACAGGAAAAAAAGATCAGAAGAGAAGGCCTAGGAGTTTTGAAGTGATCCAGAAAGGCAAGACACAATGTTTACTCATATAAATGTATCATATATTCAAGATAAATAGTTGATGAAAGAGAGGAAGAGGACAAGTATAAAAAAAAGATAATCTATATACCCCGTGTTGGCTCCTATTGCTAATGTTGTGTGGGACACTTCCACCTCTAGTTCTGCCTGTTCATCATGTAAGCCCTAACCAGAGCTCTAACTATATCACTGTCATTCCCACAGGTTTCAGAGCACTGAGTCATACCAGTTGAGGGATAGAAATGCAAATATCCAAATTCTCTTGCCTTTTTGTCCTGGATCAATGGAAGAAAGGAGGAGCTGAACTACAGTCTTCTTGACAGCCAAACTGCCCCAGGCCTATAGAAGGAGTGGGAAGTCACACTCCTCTCACCAGCTAACCTCATGGCAACTGAAAAGGAAGGAGCATAAATTCAGATTCCTTTTCTCAGCCAAACTTTCACAGAGCATTGGCTGAAGTCAGGAGCACAAACTCAGACTCCTCCAAATATAATATTAACAATTACTTCACAAACCTGTGTGCCAATGTGGAATTCAGGAAAAAAAATGATGGATTTCTGGATATTTATTAATCACAAACACTTAAAAACTCTAAATAATCAAATAACAAGCAATCAAATAGAAACAGAAATAAATTTTAAAAAGTACTAACTCAGCAAAGTCCAGGTCGACATGGATTAACTCCTGAAATACATAAAAAGTTCAGAGGTGTTCTAACACTAATTCTACTTAAGGTTCTCAATAAAACTGAAAGGGAAGTAGCGACCCTAAACTCACTTCTGATAACTACCATTAACTTGGATCTAAATGCTGATAATGACTAAACAAAAAAGGACCACACACCAATGTCTTTAATTAACATGGGTGCAAATATATTTATATAGATTCTGGAAAAAGAATGCAACAAATCATGAAAAAGATCACCCATACATCATAACCATGTAGTCTTAATCCCAGGAAAGCAAGAGAAGATCAACAATAAATTTAATAATGAAAAAAACAGAATAAGAATAAAAGCCATGTGATCATCTCAATAGATTCATGGAATTAATTGATGTGCATGATTTGATTCTTGCATCTCTGTGATGAGGCCCACTTGTTGATAATATTTGGTAATATTTTTGATGATTCCCTGCATTAAATTATTTCAAATATCTATGTGAGGATATTTGTATTCATATTAATCAATGAAATTGGTCTATAGTTCACTTTTTGTTTGGATTTTTCTCCTCTTTTTGAATCAGAGTAGTCATAGGTACTAGGAGTGGTTTTGCAAGCATTACTTCCTTTAAATTTTTTAGAAAACCTAGAAGAGTAATAGAGTTAAAGCTTGAGTGAGGATCCTATAGAAATCCTCAGTTATCCCATTCAGATTTGAGCATTTCTTCATTGGTAACTTTTTCATCACTGCTTCAATTTCATTGTCTATTATGGTATTCTTCAGAGTTTTTAAGTCTTCTTATTTCAACTATAGTACTTCCCAAATACCAAGGAATCCACCAATTTCTTCTGAATTCTGCAATATGTTGGTGTAAAAGTTTCTGAAGTAGTTGTTCACATATTTTGTATTTTAGCAGTGTCCTTTGTGACTTCAGCTTTTTCGTTTATAGTTGATTATTTTGGATCTTTTCTTTCCTTTTGTTAGTTACATTGGCTAGGGATTACTCTATTTTCATTATGCTTTCAAAGGTTGAACTCCTTGATTCACTGATTGTTTCTATTTTTATCATCCCAATTTCACTGAATTCCATTTTGATCTTCACACATTCTTTCTATTAGATTTGGGTTTTTACTGTGCTTTTTTTTTTCATAGTGCCATCAAGGACATTGTTAGCTTATTTTTTGAGCTTTTTATTTTAAAAGATGAGAAAACTAAAACAGAATTTCAAATCAAGATAACAGGAAAGTACCACTAATTAATATGTTGCATGTTGTTATCACCAGAGTAGTTACACAGGACTATGTATGTATATATACACATACATATATATGTATATACACATATACATATCTATATGGATGTATGCATATGAATATGTATATGGATGTATATATACACATACATGTATGTATATGCATATATATGTACATATGTATACATATACACTCTTATACATATACTATATACATATACACATATGTCTTTAAAGGGTGGTGCTAAAAAAAAGGCTTTCCATATGTCACACTAAGTATAGACCCATGCCTATCACCTTGCACCAAACTGAACACTGGCTGAGGATCTAAATATTAAAACAGAAAAAGTAAATCTACTGGAAAGAAAATAGATAGAAATCTTTTATTTGTTTTAAATTTTTGTAATTTTAAAACCAGAAAAACAAATGATGATGCAGAATTTCATGAAGAACAATGGAGTTAACAATGGTTAATATGTTGGGTATACTGTCTACAAAGTAGTTGTTAAACTTCAAGTTATACTACAAGGCTACCATAATAAAATCAACATAGTACTGGAATAAAAACAGGACTGAAGATCAACGAAATAGACTAAAAGATACAACTGCAATTACAAAAACACTCAACCACTTTATCTTTGATAAAGTCGCCAAACATGTTCACTGGGAGAATGATAGTCTCTTTAATAAATGTTGCTGGAAAAACTGGCTATCCTTGTGCCAAAAACTAAAACTAGATCCATGCCTATCACCATTTACTAAACTAAAATCTAAATGGATCAAAGATCTAAATATTAAAACAGAAACACTAAATCTGTTGGAAGACAAAGGAGGTAAAAATCTTGAAGACATAGGGGTAGGTAGAGAACTCATGAACAAGAACTAAAAACTGCACAGGAAATACCTCCCAGAATCACTAACTGGGATCATGTCTTATTAAAGAGTTTCTGCATGTCCAAAGAAATCTCCAGCAGAGTGAAAAGAAAACCCACAAACTGGTAAAAAATCTTAGTGGACTGTCCCTCAGACAAAGGACTTTTGTTTTGAACTTATAAAGAATTTTTAAAAAATCAGATTCCTGAAATTCAAAGACCCAATCCAAAAATGGACATCCAAGATGAACACACAGTTCTCAGATGAAATACAAATGGAAAATAAATAGATGAAAAAATATCCATCACCATTGGTCATTAGAGAAATGCAAATTAAAATCACAATGAAATTTCATCTCACTTTGGAAAGAATGGCCAGGATCAAGAAAATTACACAACAAATGCTGTAGAGAATGTGGGGGAAAAGGAAATCTTCTGTACTGTTGGTGGGAGTGTAGACTGGTGCACCCACTGTGGAGGTCAGTCTGGAGATTCCTCAGAAAGCTGGGGTTAGAAGTTCTATTTGACCCAGCTATTCCACTTGTAGGCATATTCCCAGAAGAACTGAAAAAAGTCATACCACAGTGATATATGTGCACCTATGTTTATAGAGGCACAATTTGTAATAGCCAGATCTTGAAAACAAACTAAATACCCATCAACTGAGGAATGGATAAAAAAATTGTGGTACTTTTATTCAATGGAACACTACTCAACTATAAAAAAAATGATCACATTGAGATATTTATAAATAAATGGATGCAACTTAAGACCATACTCATAAGTGAATTAAATCAAACTCACATATATAAATACCGCATAATCTCCATAGTGTAAGAAAAGGTAAGAGTACATAAGATTCTATGGTAATCGTAGATTCCCATTATATTTCTTTGAAGATTTGTAATGTTTTCATTCATTGACTCTAATGGTTTTATTCTGTTTTATTTGACCTTACTATGTGTGATGGTATGAAAAGCTACTTTGAAGAAAACAAAACATTATGGAATCCATTGCTAGTTTAATGTAATCTTCCTTTGAAGTCCTACCATACTTTTGTTCTTCTATTACCATTGGTTCTATCATGTATTTTACTGGATTTTAATATGTGTAATAATATTTTAAAAATTATGGAAAATGAAATATTATAGTAGCCATTGTTCATTTTCTTTGATTTGATTCAGAATGCCTTGTAATAGTTTCATTGTCTTCAATGGTTTTATTCTATTTTGATATTATTGTTTGTGAAGCTATGCTCAACTATTTCAAAGAAAGAGATATTATGGTAGCTACTGTTGATATCCAATGGTCTCATTGTGAAGTGCTGTGTTGTTTGTATTTTTCTGTCCTGATCTGCATTGTTCTGTCCTCTTTTGTTTTGTTCTCTGTAAAATAAAATTTTTAAAAAAGTAGTTGTTAAGATGAAGGTTGAAATATTGAAGATATAGGAAGCACTACATGTATAATCTTCAAGATTTCAACCCTCAAAGAATCAACAAATGAGATCTCTCTGACTAAGCAGCTTTTGTAAAGAAAATCATCAACAATGTGAAGAGACAACCCATAAAATAGGAAAAAATATAGCAATTTGTCCCCCAGACAAAAGAGTTATAACCTAGAATATACAAAAAAAATTGAAAAGTTGTTCCCTGAAGAGAAAGATTTAAAAGGGTATTGTTCAGACAGTTGAATATATATGTCTTGTGCTCTGGGTGAATGATTTGGAGAAAAAGAGCAATTTACTTACCATTGATGCTGCTTGATTGACATGCTTTGAAAAAAAAGACCTAGAATATTGGAAAAAATTCAGGCTTCCCAAATACAAAGACCCAAACCAAAAATGGACATCTGAGATAAATACACACTTCTCAGAGGAAGAAATACAAATGGAAAAGAAAATCAAGGAAAATAGGTCATTTTTATGTGTATACTGAGTTTCTTTTTATGATTTTACTATAAACTATAAACTTACTCCTTAAGATGCAGTTAATTTTTTTTCACAAATTGTGCTATATTGATTATCATTTGGGTATAAAGTCTGTCATATTTATTGATTGATTTCTTTCATTTCCAACATTATTTACTTAAAAGGGTAATGTTTAGTTGTCATGGATTTGCACCATTTCTGTGTTTTCTTTTCTCATTGTTTTCTAATTTCTTTGTGCTATGAGATAATAATATGCATGGAATAATTTCACTTCTTTTATGTTCATTTAGACTTACTCTATTGGCTAGTAAGTAGCTCACTTTGGAGAAAGTCCCACATGCAGTTGAAAATAATGTGTATTCTCTGGTTGATGTGGAGAATTATATAGATATGTATTAAACTCATTTGTTTGAAAGTTTTCTTCCACTCTGATATCTATTTTCTCATGTTTTGTCTAATGGATCTGTGTATTGTGATAACGGTGCAATAAATTTCCCCACTAAATTGTGTTTATGTATATCTGATATTTCCTGTATAGACTATTATTAATGAGTTTGGTTGCAATGTTGATCAGCACACGTTAATAACTGTTACCTTTCCCTGTTGAATTATACCTTTATCCAATACTAGTGACATACTTTGTAACATTTAATCAGTTTTGGTTGCAGGTGTACTTTACCTGAATAGAGCATGGCTAAATCTTCATTTATCAGATTCTCGTGGGATGGAATACAGCTTTCCATCCTTTGCTTTTTATTCTGTGAATTTCTTTCTTGTTTGAATGTGCATTTTGTATACTTCATACTGTTTAATTTTGTTTCTTGACTCAGTCGTCCTATTTGTTGCAATAAAGTGTGTCTATTTTGTTGAGGAATGGAGAGCTTTCATAATGAAAGTAAATACTGGAAATTATTGATTTGTTCTTATCATTTCTGTATTTTATTGTTTCTGATTCCATATTTGTACTGAACTGCTAGCCCTATGAAGTGTATTCATGTCATCTGATACCTTCTCATTGTTTTCTTCAATACCTATTTCTAATGTACTCTTCAGAATGCTTTCTGGCATTGGTTGTCAGTCTTGAATTTCTTCTCATGTAATTTTTTTCTCAAGTAAGAATATTATTTCTCCACCATTTTGGAACAATAGTTTCTTTTTTTATTTTTAAAGAGAATAAAACAAATGAGGAAAGATCTAAGCAGATCAGAACAGAACAATGTAAGCAACACAGCACTTCACAACAAGACAACTGGATATTAACAGTAGCTATCATAATGTCTCTTTCTTTGAAACAGTTGAGCTTAGTTTTACAATAGTGTCAAACATAACAAAATAGAAATAAAACCACTCAAGAGAATGAAAGTATTGCAAGGCTTTCTGAACCAAATAACCAAAGATGAACAATGGCTACTATATTATCTCACTTTCCATAAAAAATTTGTTTATACTATCACACATATTAAAATCCAATAAGACAAAACATGATAAAACCAATGGTAATAGAAAAACAAAAGCATGGTAGGACTTCAGAGCAAGGTGATATTAAAATCAACAATGGCTGCCATATTGTCCTTCAAAATAATTATTCATACCAGCTCATATAATAAGATCAAACAAAAGAGAATAAAACCATTCCAACCAATGAATGAAAACATAAGACTTCAAAGCAATATAATGGTGAACCATGATTACCATAAAATCTTCTGTACATTTAGCCAGTTCTTACACTAGGGAGACTATACAGTATTTATACATATGAGTTTGATTTATTTCACTGATGAGTATGGATTCAAGTTGCATCCATTTATTTATAAATATCTCAATGTGATCATTCTTTATAGCTGAGTAGTACTCCATTTTATAAAGTACCACAATTTTTTTATCCATTCCTCAGTTAATGGGCACTTAGGTTGTTTCCAAGATCTGTCTATTACAAATTGTGCTGCTATAAACATGGGGGTACATATATCACTGTGGTACTTCAGTACTTCTGGGCATATGCCTTAGAATGGAATAGCTGAGTCAAATGGGACTTCCAACCACAGTTTTGAGGAATCTCCAGACTGACCTCCACAGTGGTTGCACCAGTCTACACTCCCACCAACAGTGCAGAAGAGTTCCTCTTTCCCCACAACCTCTCAAGCATTTGTTCTTGGTAGTTTTGTTGATCCTGACCATTCTTTCTAGAATGAGATGGAATCTCAGTGTGGTTTTAACTTGCATTTGTCTAATGATCAATGATGATGGACATTTTTTCATATTTTTTTACATTCATATTTCTTCATCTGAGAACTGTGTGTTCATATTGGATGCCCATTTTTGGATTGGGTCTTTGAATTTTGTGGGTCTGATTTTTTTTTAATTGTTTACAAGTTCTAGACAGAAGTCCTTTGTCTGAGGACAGTTCACTAAGATTTTTTTCCCAGTTTGTGGGTTTTCTTTTCTCTCTGCTGGAGATTTCTTTGGACATACAGAAACTCTTTAATAAGAAGTGATCCCAGTTATTGATTCTGGGAAGTATTTCCCTTGCAGTTTGGTTCTTGTTCCTGAATTCTGTACCAACCTCTATGTCTTCAAGATTTTTACCTCCTTTGTCTTCCAACAGATTTAGTGTTTCAGTTTTAATATTTAGATCTTTGATCCATTTAGATTTTAATTTAGTACATTTTTACTTGATTTGGTCTAATTTATTATTCAGCATATGGATAGCCTATTTTTCCAGCACCATTTATTGAAGAGACTGTTGTTCTTCCAGTGAACATGTTAGGCCCTTTTATCAAAGATAAGGTGGTTGAGTGTGTTCATAGTTGTATCTTCTAGGCTATTCCATTGATCTTCAGCTCTGTTTTTATTCCAATACCATGTCGATATTATTATGGTAGCTTTGTAATATAACTTTAAATCAGGGATTGTGATGCCTCCTGCCTTGGCTTTGCTGGTTAGAATTGCCATTGCTATTCTAGGTCTCTTCTGATTCCAGATGAATTTTAGGAGTGATTTCTCTAGATCTATGACATATGTTAGTGGTAGTTTGATTGGAATTGCATTGAATCTGTATAACAATTTTGGGACAATGGCCATTTTCACAATATTTATCTTCCTATCCATGAACAAGGGATGTCTTTCAATTTTCTGAGGTCCTCTTCAATTTCTTTTTCAGGGCATTATAACTTTCCTTGTACAACTGTTTTGCATATTTTGTTAGATTAATTCCTAAGTATTTTGGTTTTTTGGGATGCTAGTGTGAAGGGTGTGGCTTCTCTTATTTTTCTCTTGGTGAACTTTTTAGTGTATAAGAATTCTATTGATGTTTGAGTATCTCAAACTATTCCCAGGCCTGTGCTGGTGAGCTACAACTCACCTCGTGGTGGTGGAACCTGGAACAATAGTTTCACAGGATATGTCAGTCTAGGTTGGTTAGGTTGATTGTTTAACTTTATGGCTTGACACCCTTCACTGCAAGTTCTCCTACCTTAAAATTTAATTTGAGAGAAATTACTATACATCCCATGGAAATTCGGAAGATCATGAGTACCTACTTTGAAAACCTTTATTCTCATAGGATTGATATCACAGAAGAAATGGACAAATTCCTGGAAATATATGAATTACCAAAGCAGAATCAAGATGTAAAATGACTGAAAAATCCAATTTCAATTAATGAAATTGAAAATGTAATTAAAAGCTTACCAACAAAGAAAATCCCAGGTCCAGATGGATTCACTGTGGAATTCTACAAGAAATTCAAAAAAGACTTAATGCCAAGGTAAGTCAAAATCTTCAGTGAAAGTGAAAGTGAAGCACTTCTCCCTCACTCATTCCTGGAAGCAAGTATTACTCTGATACCTAAACCAGAGAGAGACCCAGCCAAAAAAGAGAACTACAAGGCACTCTCTCTAATGAACTTTGATCCAAAAGTTCTCAATAAAATATTGGCAAACAATGCAATAAATCATCAAGAAGATTATACACCATGACCAAGTAGAATTCATCCCAGGAATAAGATGGTTTAACATATGCAAATCAATAAATGTAATGCACCACATCAGTAGAGGCAAAAACAAAAACCACATGATCATCTCAATAGATGCAGAAAAAGCTTTTGATAAAGTCCAACACTTGTTCATGATAAAAACTTTACAAAAACTCGGGTTAGATGGCAACTACCAAACTCTGATAAAGGCCATCTATGACAAACCAATAGCCAACATTATACTAAATGGATAAAAACTGAAAGCTTTCATTCTAAAATGAGGAAAAAGACAAGGAAGTCCACACTCACCATTCCTATTCAATATAATTCTGGAAATATTAACCAGGGCAATCAGACAAGAGAAATATATGAAAGGAACAAAGATAGGAAAGAAAGTTGAATTATCATTCTTTGCAGATGACATGAAACTCACATAGAAGACCCCAAAAACAACCACTAAAACACTACTAGAGTTAATATACAAATGCAGCAGCATACCTGGATACAAAGTCAACAATGAAAAATTTATAGCATTTCTGTACACAAACAAAACACCCACTAAGAGAAAAATTATGGAAATAATGCCTTTCATAATAGCATCTTAAAAATGAGATAATTTGGATGCAAACTAAACAAGAATGTAAAAGAAATATATGCTGAAAATTATACTGCACTAAAAAAAGGGGATTGAAGAGGATATTAGAAAATGGAAGGATATTCCTTGCTCTTGGTTAGGAAGAACCAACATTGTGAAAATGGCCATACCCCAAAACTGTTATACAGATTTAATGCAATCCCAATCAAAATACCATTAATATACCTCATAGATCTAGAGAGAACAATCCTAAAATTCATCTGGAAACAGAAGAAGTCTAGAAAGCAAAGGCAAATTTTGGCAACAAAGGCAGGCACAAAGCATCTCAATTCATGACTTAAAATTATACTACAAAGCTACAGTGATGAAATCAGCCTGATATAGGCAAAGAAATAGACCTGAGGATCAATGGAACAGATTAGAAGATGCAAACACAACTACAAAGACACTCAGACACCTGATATTTCACAAAGGGGCTAAACATGATCACTGGGAAGATAGCCACTTTAATAAATATTGTTGGGAATGTTGGCTTTCCACATGTTGAAGACTAAAACTAGACCCATGAGTATCACCACGCACAAAACTAATGTCAAAATAGATCAAAGTTCTAAATAGTAAAACAGAAACACTAAATCTACTGGAAGACAAGGTAGGTAGAAATCTTGGAGACATAGGTGTAGGCAAACAATTCATCAGCAAAACACAAACCACATAGGAAATAATTCAAGGAATCAACAATTGGGATCTCATCATATTAAAAATTTTTTGCACTTCAAAAGAAATCACCAACAAAGTTGAAAAAACCCCACAGAATGGGAAAGAATTTTGGCCAGCAGTCCTTCAGGAAAGTACTTATATCCAGAACATTAAAAGAATTGAAAAACATTGACTCCCCCAAATTCAAAGACCGCCAAAACTGGGCATCTGTGATGAACACACATTTCTCAGATGAATACATACAAATGTCAAATAATTACATGAAAAAAATGTTCACCATCACTGGTTATTTGAGAAATGCAAATTAAAACCACACTGAAATTTCTTCTCACTTTGGAAAGAATGGCTGTGATCAAGAAATCAACTAATAGAAGATCAAAGATGGCCAATTGATAGGTAGCACAATAGAGAACCTCTCTGAGAAAAACAACTCAGATGCTAGAATCTAACACCATGGCGAAAACCAGACAAATGGAGAAGAATTCTCATAACTGAGGAAAAAGAAAATAAAGAATAAAAACATAAGAAGCATGGATGGAGCATTGGAACTGGGCATGCTCCAGTCACTGTACTGGGCACATCTTAGAGTCAGGAGACTCAAGATCTAGCTGAGGTCACATCCCACTGAGAGTGGGGGTTTGTGAGCCCAAGACCCTTGGCTTGAGGAGGCACTGCAACAGGTAGTGGAAAAGGTGAGCCAAACTGCACAGTCTTTGGTGAGTGTTGAGAACTGCATTCCCCAGAGCAGGGTGACCAGCTAGATGACATATTAGAGTTGGGCAGGACAGGCTTGAATCAACAATGGAGGTGGTGTCAGTCAGCAGATCCTGGCCCAAAGCAGATTGGTTGGATCTGCTTGGGCTGGGCCATGCCCCTGGTAGGGACCCAATAGCCAGGGATGTGGCTGTCCCAAACCTGTGACATAAGCAAGGCACACACTAATTTGTTGAAGACACTCACTGGTTAAGAGGGGAGGGGTCAGTCCACACTGCCCTTGTGTGCACCTCACAGATCAACAACAAGAAGGAGAGGGCAGCACTTGCCCTAGCCAGTATGCTGCAGAGGGACTGTAAGCAATACAAAAAGGCCTGAAGACCTCCACCATTCACCAGTCTGAAAGAAACCAGAAATGTGACAAGACAGAGAGACAACAAAAACCCTCCAAACATTGACCCAGAGAAAATAAGTCCAGGAGAGGTAAACACAGAGGGGAGTGATGGTAGCAAATATGCAATATTAGACACAGCCTCTTTGGAAATAAAGAAATACTTCTGTGACCTCATTAACAAATTTAAATTTGAAATTCTAACTCAGGTGAAGCAAGATATAAGAAGATTAATAAAAGAAATGCTTGGTAATCCTCAAGAAGACACAAATGGAAGAATGGAGGAACCCAGAGAAAGGAGAGAAGCCTTTGAGGAACAATATAAACAAAATCTAGAATAAATGAAACAGATCCAAAGAGATTATCAGGAAATTAAAAACTCTATTGAAAGCTGGCAAAACTTCTTAACAGATACTAAAGACAGACTTTCAAAACTTGAAGATAGGTTTGCAAGTGTGATCACTGAAGGAAAGATCTCTTAAAAATAACAAGGAACAAAGAAGTAATGACACAAGGGCTAGAAGACAAAAAGAGGATTTATAACTTAAGAATAAAAAATGTGAATGAAGAAGCAGAGACAAATACAAATGAAATTAAAAGGTTATTCAGACTTTGAGCCTGTTCCCAGGCAGTAAGACCATGTGCTGCATTTGAGACCACCCCAGGCCACACACAGATGGGGCCAAACTGGCCACACCCAGCAAATGCCAAGCAATGAGCAGGACCCGGATTCCAGCCTTATGTCAGAAACTCAGTGCTCAGAAAAAACTTGGAACTTAGCTCCCAGGTAGCGAACTTTGAACTACAGTGGATTAACTGTGGCAGTGTGGTGAGTATGCCCCTAACACAGAGGTGTATACTGGGTAAATAGGGCCAGTAGTAAAGCCCCCTCCAACTAACTGTAAGACCTTGGTGAGTCTGAAAAGAGTGTGGGTGACCACCTCCTACACACAGAAAACATCGGGCAGAGTGAAAATGGCAAAACAAAAAAGCAAAATTCAGTCTCAAATATCTAGTCCACCAGAACAAGTACAGGAGATTCTGAAATAGAGGACCCCCCAAAAAAAAACCACACCAGGAATCTCTGAAAAGATAGTGAAATAAAAAAAAACTCCATGAGGCTATAGAGGAAATCAAATGAGAAGTACTCTCCAATGTAAAGACAGAAATAACAACCTTAGCAAAGGAGTTGCTGAGTACAGCTAAAGAAGAAATCAAGAAAAAAAGCACAGGATCATGGGAAAATGATTGAAACCTTAAGTGAACAATATAGAAAACATGCAGAACTCATGAAACTCAAAGAGACATCCAAGAAAAAAAAATTTCTATTCAAAGCATACAAAACCACTTAAATGAAGCTGAGGATAGGGTTTTGGACATTGAGGACAGGATCACAATTAGTGATCATGAAAGGATAGAGCTTTTAAGATAACAAAGCAGCATGAAGTGACAATCCAACAGCTTTAAGATGATGGTAAGAGAAAAAATATAAGATTAATACGCATCAGTGAAGAGACAGGAGTCAATGCAAATGACATAGCCAAAATATTTACAGAAGTAACTGAAGAAAATTTCCCAAACATAGGGAAAGAATCTGATATGTAAATAGGTGAGGCATATAGAACACCAAACAGTCACAATGAACAAAAATCCACACCCAGACACATAATAATTAAGATCTCAGACATGCAGCATAGAAACAGAATACTAAAAGCTATTAGAGAAAAGACACAACTCACCTATCAAGAAAAGCCCATTAGAATCACAGCACACTTTTCAGCACAAACCAAGTTAAGATGAGCCTGGAGTGAGGTATTTCAAGCCCGGAAATAAAACAACTCTCAGGGCTGGGGATTTAGCTCAGTGGTTTAAGCACCTGACTGGCAAGTGCGAGGTCAAGAGTTCAATCCCTGGTACCAAAAGAAAAAAAAAGAGAAGAAAAGAAAACTTTCAATCCAGAGTGATGTACTCAGCAAAACTTTCATTCAAGTTTAATGGAGAAAAAACATACTTCCATGACAAAGAACAACTGAAGAAATTCATGCCCAACAAACCAACCCTAGAGAAAGTACTCTAAGATATACTACACAAAGATAAAAACAACCACAATACACAAAAAAACAACAGAAAAAAACCACCAGGTAGGATAAGCAATTAAAAAAGGGGAAAAGCAGAAAGCAAACAGCTGGAACACAGCATGGCAAAGTCAAGCTAGTACATATCAGTGATATTGATAAATAAAAATGGCCTCAATTTACCTATACAAAGAAAGACACTGACAGAATGGATTAAGAAACAGAATTCCACAATATGCTGTATACAAGAAACTCATCTGACCCAAAAGGAAACTCATAGATTAAAAGTTGAGGGATAGAAAAAAGTATTCCATTCAACAGGAACCCAGAAAAAATCAGGGGTAATTATTCAAATTGAAGACAATGTGAAATTCAAACCTAAAATGATTAAAAGAGTTAAAGAAGGTCACTACATATTCATTAGTGGAAAAATTCAAGATTAAGAACTAACAATTATAATTATAAATGCACCAAATAAATGTGCACCTAACTATATAAGGCAGGTACAAAATGGACATGAAAAACCAAATACACAAGAACACAGTATAATAGGGGATCTTGAAAGCCCATTGTCACAAAGAGATAGATCAACTAGACAAAAAGTCAGCAAAGAAATAATACAACTAAATCATACCTGTGAGCAATTGGACTTACTAGATGTTTACAGAGTGTTCCACCCCACCTCATCAGAATACACATTCTTCTCAGCAGCACATGGGACATTCTCCAAAATAGACCATATATTATCCTATAAAACATACTTAAGTAAATGCAAAGGTATTGAAATCATCCCTTGCATAATATCTGAACATAGTGCACCAAATTTGGAAATTAATGGCAAAAGGAATTGCAAAAGCTGCATAAACACATGAGTAACAGCCTTTTGGGCAACCAGTGGGCTATAGATGAAATTAAAGAAGAAATAAAGCAATACCTACAATTCAATGAAAACACAGAAACAACATACTGTAGTCTATAGGATGCAATGAAAGTGTCTTAAAAGGGAAATATA
Organism: Hydrochoerus hydrochaeris; assembly: GCA_004027455.1. Lineage (NCBI taxonomy): Eukaryota > Metazoa > Chordata > Mammalia > Rodentia > Hydrochaeridae > Hydrochoerus > Hydrochoerus hydrochaeris. Next base: position 88,458 of record PVLA01005054.1, on the reverse strand, counting down.
TAGCAATAAATTGTCATATGAAGAAAACAGAACAAGCACAAATAAACAATAAAATGCTCCCTCTCAAGTGTCTAGAAAAAGAAGAGCAAGCTAAAGCCAAAGCTCATAGAAGAGAGGAAATTGTAAAGATTAGAGCAGAAATCAATGCAATTGAAACTAAAAAAAAATACAAAGAATTAATGAATCAAAAAGCTGTTTTTTTGAGAGAATAAACAAAATTGACAAACACCTAAGCTAACTTTATCAAGAGAGGAAAGAAAAAACCCAAATTCATGCAATAATAACTTAAAAGGGAGAAATTACTACAGATCTCATGGAAATTCAAAAGATCATGAATACTACTTTGAAAATCTCTACTCACATAGAGTGGAAAACACAGAGGAAATGGATAGATTTCGAGAAACATATGAACTGCCAAAGCTCAACCAAGAAGATTTAGCAATTTTGAACAACCCAATATCAGCTATTGAAATTGAAAATGTAATTAAAAACTTAGCAACAAAGAAAAGTCCAGGTCCTAATGGATTCACAGCTGAATTCTACAAGAAATTTAGACAAGATTTGATGCCAGTACTCCTTAAACTCTTCAATGAAATTGAGAAGAAAGCAATCCTCCCTAAATCATTCCTGGAGGCAAGTCTAATTCTCACACCAAAACCAGAGAAAGACCCAACCAAAAAAGAAAACTATAGGCCAGTCTAACTAATGAACAGTGATGCAAACATTGTCAAAAAAATACTGGCAAATAGAATGCAGCAAATCATCAAGAAGATTATACGTCATGACCAAGTGGGGTTCATTCCAGGAATGCAGGGATGATTTAACATACACCTATCAATAAATGTAATGCACCACATCAACAGAGTCAAAAATAAAAACCACAGGGTCATATCAATAGATGCAGAAAAAGCTTTTGACACAGTCCAACACATGCTCATGATAAAAAAAAAACCTTCAGAAACTCGGAATACATGGTGTCTACCTCAAAATTTAAAGGCTATGTATGACAAACCAGCAACCAACATCATATTAAATGAATAAAAACTGAAAGCATTCACTTTAAAATGAAGAAGAAGACTAGGATGTCCACTATCACCACTCCTTTTCAATATAGTTCTGGAAACACTAGCCAAGGCCATCAGACAAGAGAGAAAAATAAAAGGAATAAAGATGGGAAAGGAAGAAGTTAAACTGTCACTATTTGCAGATGACATGATACTCTATATAGAAGACCAAAAAACTCCATTAAAAGACTGCTAGAGGTAATGAACAAGTTCAGCAGTGTAGCTGTATACAAATTCAATGCTCAAAAATCAATAGCATTCCTGTACACAAACAAAAAACTCACTGAGAAAGAAATTATGGAAATATCAGCCTTTACAATTACATCTAATAAAATGAAATACTTAGGAATCAACCTAACTGAAAATGTAAAAGATCTATATGCCAAAAATTATACTACACTGAAAAAAATTAAAGAAGATATTAGAAAATGGAAGGATATTCCTTGCTCTTGGCTAGGAAGAACCAACATTGTGAAAATGGCCATACCCCAAAACTGTTATACAGATTTAATGCAATCCCAATCAAAATACCATTGACATACCTCACAGATCTAGAGAAAAGATTCCTAAAATTCATTCGGAAACAGAAGAAAATTTGAATAGTGAAGGCATTTCTGGACAACAAAGGCAAGGCGGGAGGCATCTCAATTCCTGAATTGAATATATACTACAAAGCCACAGTGATAAAAATCAGCATGGTACTGACAAAGAAATAGACCTGAGGATTAATGGAACAGATTACAAGATGCATTCACAACTATAAAGATGTGCAGCCACCTGATACTTGGCAAAGGGTCTAAATATTTCCCCTGGAACAAGGATAGCCTCTTTAATAAATGTTGATGGAAAAATTGGCTCTCCACATGCTGAAGACTGAAACTAAATCCATGCATATCACATTCACAAAACTAAAATCTAAATGGATCAAAGACCTAAATATTAAAACAGAAACACTAAATCTACTGGAAGACAAGATAGGTAGAAGTCTTGGAGATATAGGGGTAGGCAGAGAATTAATGAACAAAATGAAAACTGCACAGGAAACACTTCAAAGAATCAACAACTGGGATCTTATATTAGGGAAAAGATTCTGCACTTCAAAGTAAATAACCAACAGAGTGAAAAGAAAGCCCACAGAGTGGGAAATTATTTTATACAGCATCCCTCAGACAAAGGACTTATATCCAGAATATATAAAAAATTGAAAAACATCAAGCCCCCAATTTCAAAGACTCTCTCAAAAAATGGGCACCTGAGATGAACACACAGTTCTTAGAGAAAGATATACAAATGGCAAATAAATACATGAAGAAATGTTTCACCATCACTGGTCATTCAAGAAATGCAAATTAAAACAACATTGAGATTTTACCTCTCTCTGGAAAGAATAGCTGCCATCAAGAAATCAACTGATAACAAATGTTGGCAAGACTGTGGGGAAAAAGGAACACTGCTCCACTGCTGTGGGACTGTAGACTGGTGCAACCACTATGGAAATCCATATGGAGAATTCTCAGAAGACTAGGATTGGAAGCCCCATTTAATCCAGTATTCCCCTCCTGGGTATTTTCCCAGAAGAACTGACAAGTTCATATCACAGTGATATATGTGCACCCATGTTCATAGCAGCAAAATTTGTAATAGCTAAATCTTCAAAACAACCAAGATGCCCATCAACTGCAGAATGGATAACAAAGATGTGGTATTTTTATACAATGGAATATTACTCAACTATAAAAAGGATGATCTTGAGGCCTTCATAGGTAAATCGAGATAACTTGAGACTATCCTCATTCGTGAAATAAATAAGAATCATATTTAGTAATATCACATTGTATTTCTAGTGTAAAAAGTAATAAGAACTATAAGAGTAATAAAAGCCAAAATGTGTGATTGCTATTGTAAAAACAGAGGAAAAGAAAGTGCTCTAAAGGGTATAACTGCATGTATGTTTGAGTGTGTAAAATAGATGAACATATTGCTGAATCTTTGTTGGATCTTTGAGCAGAACTGTTTGTGGTCTCACCGTTTGAATGTCTACTATGTATCCATTAACTTTGTAACTTGAACAACTACATCCAAGATGAGAATATATAATTTATCAACTATTGATTTCTTTTTTTTTCTTTTTTTCTTTATAGTTCTGTATTGTTTTAACCCTTTTTTCTTTTGCTTTTTTTCTCTTTAAATAATTTTTTAAATGCATAATTGTTATCATAAAAAAGAGAGGAAATAGTAAGTGCTATAAAAGATATAACTGCATGAATATTTAAGTGTTTTGGATTGTCAATCATATTTGTAATTTCTTTTTGGGTTGTTGATCAGATCTGTTTGCAGTCTCACTGCTTGAATGTGTAGTTTGTATGCTCTAATTTTGTAACTTGAGCAACTATTTCTAAAAGACAATATGTAATTTATCAACCATTACCTCTTACTGTTTATCTTTTTTTGAAATTCTGTAATATTTCTACCTTTTTTGTTATTTTTTCTCTTTAAATAAAAAAAGAAAAAAATAAAGGGCTATTTACAGAAATAATTAAGATAAACTTCCCAAGCATAGGAAGTGACATTTAGATATATGAGGCATACAGAACTCCAGCCAGCTACAACCAAAACAGATCTACACCCCGACATATAATAGTCAGGATCCCAGAAATCCATCACAAGAACAGAATATTAAAAGCAGTCAGAGAAAAGAAACAGATTACCTATAAAGGAAAACTCATCAAAATAACAGAGGACTTCTCTATGCAAACTATGAAATCAAGAAGAGCTTGGAGTGAAATATTTCAAGCCCTGAAAGAAAATAACCTCCAATCCAGGTTGATGTACCCTGCAAAACTGTCTCTCAAAATTAATGGAAAGACAAGATATTTCTATGACAAAGAGGAACTGAGGCAGTTTGTGATAACCAATCTAACATTGCAATGAATACTGAAGGACTTTCTAGAGAGAGAGAAGAAAATCACCAGGATTCCAGGAGCAATGCATAAAGGCTGCAATGAAAGGGGCAGACAGTTCAATGAAGGAGAAAAGTAAACAAATGACAGAAAAATAGCATAGCAGAGATGAGGCAGTGAAGATTGGCTATATCACTGCTTTGTCTTGACTAATTTTACTCAAATCTGGTATGCTTGAGGGTGTCAAGTCAGGGAGTAGGGGCAACTACTCTGGGGATGGCAGGATTCAATAGGATACCCATCCTGGTTTGATTATTAACTGCCTTTGAAGTCCCACAATGTCTCCAATGTTTGGTTTTTATTAATAGTGCTATGTACGTCTAAGTTTAATTATATTATGCTTGATGATATAGACAATTTTATTGAAAATAACAGGAGACATCATGGTGACTACCATAGATCACCTAGTATTGTGTTTCATTTCGTGTTTCTCTAGGAATTTGTATTGTTGACTTGTTTTGGTTTGTTTTTCCCTCTAATACAGAAAGGCTAGGTATGGATGTAGTTATACATGTGTAGAACTTCTAAACAGTTTGCAAGAATTGATTATAGTTTTTGTAAAAAAAGAGAGAGTAAAAGAAAGTATTCCAAAGTATGATTGAGTGTGTAGGATTGATGACCATATTACTAAGTTTTTGTTGGATAGATGACCAGAACTGATTGCAATCTCACTGTTTAAATGTCTCCTCTGTATGCTTTACTTTTGTAACTTGAACAACTACTTCTAGGAGGAAAATATGTAATTGTCAACTAGTGATTTCTTACTGGTTTGTGTTTTTGTTTATGCTTTGTTTTTTGAAGTTTTGTATTATTTTTACCCTCTTTCTGTTTCAATTTTCTTTAAATAAAAAAGTGAAAAAAAAGAAATCAACTCATAACAAATGTCGGTGGGGCTGTTGGAAAAAAGGTACACTGCCCTACTGTTGGTGAGTGTTGACTGATGAACCCACTATTGAAATCAGTATGGAGATTCCTCAGAAAGCTTAGATGAAAAGTTCCATTCAATCCACCTATTCCTCTATTGAATATTTTGCCAGAAGAAATGAAAATGTCATGTCTCAGCAATATATGTGCATCCATGCTTATAGCAGCATAACTTTTAATAGCTATGTCTTGGAAACAACCAAAATGACCATCAACTCCAGAGTGGAATTAAAAAGATGTGGTATTTTTATACAATACAATAATACTCAAGTATAAAAAAGGATGATCTTGATACATTTATAGGTAAATGGAGGCAACTTGACACTATCATCATAAGTAAAATGAATCAGACTCACATTTGTAAATATTGTATTGTCTCTCTAGCATAACAAAATAGTAAGGAACTGAAAAAGTAATAAGATCCAAAATGTATAATAGATATTGTGATAATGAAAAGGAAAGAAAGTGCTCTAAAGGGTATAGCTGTATGTATGTTTAGATGAGAAAGATAGATAGCCATACTACTGTTTTTGTTAGTTCATCAAACAGAATGATTTGTACTGTCATTGATTGATTGCCAATGTTTTATTCTTTGATTTTGTGACTTTAGCAGTTACTTCCAACAGTATGTCATGTATGAACTAGTGTTTTCTTTCTGGTTTTTTTTTTTCAATTCTGTATTATTTCTACCCTTTTTCTGTTCAGATATTTTTCTCTAAATAAAAAAATAAAATAAAATAAAATAAAATCTGTTTTGAGCAGACTATTATAGTTTTGTGTTTTCTTTAGAAATGCTGCATTGTTTTTCTTCTAATAGCATTTGAGATTCTATTCCTCTTTTTGAATTCTTAGATTTTGGCTATATTGTGATGTGAAGAGAGTCTTTTCTCATTGTGGCTATTTGACATTCTATATTTCTCAGTTATCTGCATGTTAATTGCTTTTACCTCAGATAGAATGTTTTCTGTTATTCTTTCATTAAACATTTGTTAGGTCATTTGTTCTTTATTCCCATCTTCACTAATGAAAATAAATCTTTCTCTTCATGTAATCTATGAGCTATTGGATTTTCATTTCACATAATCATTTTGGCTACCAACAATTTTTCATAATTAGAATCTGTGGTTACCATTACAGTTATGAATACCCTGATGTATTTTAATGAATGTCTATCTATATCCAGATTGAAGAGTAGGAAGCTTTCAGGCCCAGTAGTCTGCCTTATCATTGACAGAAAGCATATTGATAATACACAATTTAGAGCAATATGATTTTAAGACACAAAAGTCACATAATATAAAAATTAATTTTCTGTGAAAAATTCTGGAAACATCACATGTGCTTTCTGTGTTGCTTCTATATTATAACAAAATACTTTTAATGATTCTCCCTCACCTTGTTAAAATGGAAATAACACTAAAATTGCTAGTGTTATGGTTATGCTACTAAAGGAAATCATTGAGCTGGGTATATATCTCAGTGGCACAAATCACATGAAAGTATAAAATCCTGAGTTTGATTCACAGTACAAAAAAAAAGGAATATAAAGAAATATTTCAAACCAATTATTGTCAGATATAAGTATACTTAAATATAATGAATTATAGAACCTTTCCACATACTTGAATAACTTCATCAGCAAAGGAGAGCCTTGGCTGCACTTCCTGTGCACACAAAACCACAGCATCTGACAGGATCATTGGCTGCCCTTCCACACATCCAGAATACTTCAGCAGCTAAGGGGAGCCTCCATGGTCCTTCTCTTTTACCTGAAAGACCTGAGCAGCTACAAGGCTGTTTGGCTGCTCAATGTTCACATGGGGATGACTTTGGCAGCTTAGGGGAGCCCTGAAAGAAAACAATCTTCAACCCAGACTGATGTACCCAGCAAAACTTTCATTCAAATTTAATGGAGAAACAAAATACTTCCATGACAAAGAACAACTGACAAAATTCATGTCTACCAAACTAACCCTAGGAAGAGTACTGAAGGACATACTAGACAGAGATAAAAATGACCACAATTAAGTAATAGGAAAAGTGGAAAGAAACACATGGAACATAACATGGCAAAGTCGAGTCAGTACATATCAGTGATATCCATAACTATAAATGGCCTCAATTCACCTATAAAAAAATAGATTGACAGAATGGATCAAGAAACAGGACCCCACAATATGCTGTATACAAGAAACACATCTGACCCAAAAGGAAAGATTAAAAGTCAAAGGATGGAAAACAGTATTCCATGCAATGGGAACCAAAAAAAAGCAGGGGTAAATATTCTATTTGCAGAAAACGAGAACTTCAAACCTAAAATGATTAAAAGAGATAGAGAAGGTCACCACATACTAGTAAGTGGTAAAATTCAAGAGGAAGAACTAACAATTTTAAATATACATGCATCAAATATAGGAGTACCCAACTATATATGACAGATACTAATGGACAGGAAAAACCAAATACACAAGAACACAAATATAACAGGAGATCTTAACAGCCCATTGTCGCAAAGAGATAGATCAACTAGACAAAAAGTCAGCAAAGAAATAACAGAACTGAATCATACCTGTTAGCAATTGGACTTAGTAGATTTTTACACAATGTTCCACCCAACCACATCAGAATACATATTCTTCTCAGCTGCACATGGGACATTCTCCAAAACAGACCATATATTATCCCATAAAACATTCTTAAGTAACTGCAAAGGTATTGAAATCATACCATGCATAATATCTGACCATAGTGCAGAAATTGGAAATTAATGGCAAAAGAAATTGTAAAACCTGCATAAATACATGGAAATTAAATAGCAGTCTTTTGAACAATCAGTGGGCTAAAGATGAAATTGAAGAAGAAATAAAACAATATCTACAATTCAATGAAAATATAGGAACAACAGACTGTAATCTGTGGGATGCAATGAAAGCAGTTTTAAGAGGGAAATATATAGCAATAAACTGTCATATCAAGAAAACAGAATAAGCACAAATAAACAAACTTATCCTCCATTTCTAGCATCTAGAAAAAGAAGAGCAAGGTATACCCAAAGCTCATAGAAGAAAGGAAATTGTAAAGATTAGAGCAGAAATCAATGCAATTGAAACTAAAAAAATACAAAGAATTAATGAATCAAAAACTGGTTTTTTGAGAGAATAAACAAAATTGACAAACCACTAGCTAACCTTATCAAGAGAAAAAAAGAAAAAACCCAAATTCATGCAATAAGAACTGAAAAGGGAGAAATTACTACAGATCTCATGGAAATTCAAAAGATCATGAATGCCTACTTTGAAAATCTCTACTCACATAGAGTGGAAAACACAGAGGAAATGGATAGATTTCTAGAAACATATGAACTATCAAAGCTCAACCAAGAAGATTTAGCAATTTTGAACAACCCAATATCAGCTATTGAAATTTAAAATGTAATTAAACCTTAGCAACAAAGAAAAGTCCATGTCCTGATGGATTCACAGCTGAATTCTACAAGAAATTTAGAGAAGATTTGATGCCAGTACTTCATAAACTCTTCAATGAAACTGAGAAAAAAGCAATCTTCCCTAAATCATTCTCACAGGCAAGTATTATTCTGAAACCAAAACCAGAGAAAGATGCAACCAAAAAAGAGAACTATAGGCCAATCTCACTAATGAACATTGATGTAAAGATTCTCTGCAAAATACTGGCAAACAGAATGCAGCAAATCATCAAGAAGAGTATACATCATGACCAAATGGGGTTCATTCCAGGAATACAGGGATGGTTTAACATATGCAAATCAATAAATGCAATGCACCACATCAACAGAGCCAAAAACAAAAATCACACAGTCATCTCAATAGATGCAGAAAAAGCTTTTGACGAAGTCCAACATATGCTCATGATAAAAACCGTTCAGAAACTCAGAATACATAGCACCTACCTTAACTTTATAAAGGCCTTCTATGACAAAACCAACAGCCAACATTATACTAAATGGACAAAAACTGAAAGGTTTCACTTTAACTTTATAAAGGCCTTCTATGACAAAACCAACAGCCAACATTATACTAAATGGACAAAAACTGAAAGGTTTCACTTTAACATCATGAACAAGACAAGGATGTCCACTATCACCAATGATTCTTAATATAGTTCTGGAAACACTATCCAAGGCAATCAGACAAGAGAGAGAAATAAAAGGAGTAAAGATAGCAAAGGAAGAAGTTAAATTATCACTATTTGCAGATGACGTGGTACTCTATATACAAGACCCTAAAAACTCCATTAAAAGACTGCTAGAGGTAACAAACAAGTTCAGCAGTTTAGCTGTATACAAAGTCAATGCTCAGAAATCAATGGCATTCATGTACACAAACAAAAAACTCACTGAGAAAGAAATTATGGAAATATTGCCCTTTACAATAACATGTAAAAACATGAAATACTTAGGAATCAACCTAACTAAAAATGTAAAAGACCTATATGCTGAAAATTATACTATGCTGAAAAAGGAGATTGAAGAGGATATTAGAAAATGGAAGGACATTCCTTGCTCTTGCTTAGAGCCACATTGTGAAAATGGCTCTACTCTCAAAACTGTTATACAGATTTAATGCAATCCCAATCAAAATACCATTGACAGATCTAGAGAACACACTACTAAAATTCATTTGGAAACAGAAGAAACCTAGAATAGCAAAACAATTCTAGGCAACAAAAGCAAGGCAGGAGGCATCTCAATTCCTGACTTGAAACAGTACTATAAAGCCACAGTGATCAAATCAGCTTGGTATGGCAAAGAAATAGACCTGAGGATCAACAGAACAGAGTAGAAGATGCAAGCACAACTACAATGACACTCAGTCACCTGATATTTTACAAAGGGGCTAAATATGTCCACTGCAAGAAGGATAGTCTCTTTAATAAATGCTGTTGGAAAAATTGGCTCTCTACATGCTGAAGACTGAAACTAGATCCATGCATATCACCATGCATAAAACTAAAGTCTAAATGGATCAAAGACCTCAATATTAAAACAGAAACACTAAATCTACTGGAAGGCAAGGTAGGTAGAAATCTTGGAGACATAGGGTAGGCAGAGAATTAATGAACAAAACACAAACTGCATGGGAAACATTTCAAAGAATCAACAAATGGGATCTCACATTATTGAAAAGTTTCTGCACTTCAAAGGAAATCACCAACAGAGTGAAAAGAAAAGTAACAGAGTAGGAAAAAAATTTAACCATCAACCCCTCAGACAAAGGACTTGTGTCCAGAATATATAAAGAATTGAAAAACATCAAGACCCCTAAATTCAAACACCCTCTCTAAAAATGGGCATATGACATGAACACACAGTTCTCAGAGAAAGATATGCAAATGGCAAATAAATACCTGAAGAAATATTCACCATCACTGGTCATTCGAGAAATGAAAATTAAAACAGCATTGAGATTCCACCTTACCCCAGAAAGAATAGCTGCAATCAAGAAATCAACTTAAAACAAATGCTGGTGAGGCTGCAGGGAAAAAGGAACATTGCTCCACTGTTGGTGGGAATGTAGACTGGTGTAACCATTATGAAAACCCATATGGAAAATTCTCAGAAGACTAGGATAGGGAGCCCCATTCAATCCAGCTATCCCCCTCCTGGGTATTTTCCCCAAAGAACTGAAAAGTTCATATCACAGTGATTTATGTGCACCCATGTTCATAACTGCACAATTTGTAATAGCTAAATCTTCAAAACAACCAAGATGCCCATCAACTACAGAATGGATAACAAAGATGTAGCATTTTTATACAATGGAATATTACTCAGCTATCAAAAATGATGATCTTGAGGCCTTCATAGGCAAATGGAGACAACTTGAGACTATCCTTGTTCATGAAATAAATAAGATTCATATTTATAAATATATTGTGTCTCTAGTATAAAAAGTAAATAAGAACTATAAGAGTAATAAAACTCAAAATGTGTAATTGCTATTTTAAAAAAGAGAGGAAAAGAAAGTGCTCTAAGGGATATAACTGCATGTATGTTTGAGTGTGTAAAATAGGTGACCATATTGCTGAATCTTCTTTGGATCATTGAGCAGAACTGTTTGCAGTCTCACTGTTTGAATGCCTACTATATATCCTTTAATTTTGTGAACAACCACATCCAAGATGGTAATATGTAATTTATCAGCTAGTGATTTCTTAGGGCATTTTCCCTTGCTTTTCCTTTTATCCTTTGGAATTCTGTATTGTTGCTACCCTTCTTTCTGTTTTGTTTCTTCTCTTTAAATAACTTTTTTAATTTAAAAAAATAAAATAAAATAAAATAAAATAAAATAAAATAAAATAAGGCAAGTAAGCAAACTGCTTATGGCAGTGAGAAGAAAACTGTATCTGAAAATGCATGTGATGTTAGGGGTCTCCACAGGCATGGGCAATACTATGAAAGTGGCAAGCACCTAGAGAATTAGGCAAAAAATAAAATCATGCAGTTGTTCTCACTGTGTTGTCCAGAGTTTGGTGCTTGAGGCTGGGCACATTGGCATCTAATGTTTCATATCTTTGTGCACTTCCTCTTTTTGTTTGCTTTCAATATTTAGAATGCTCAATGACTGTCAATACAAGCTACAACTTCATCAGAGCACCCTAGGCCCAGAAGGAGATACACCCAGCCTGTAACTCTTGTAGCACAGGATATGTCTAGAGTCACTGCAGTAGACCTGAAATACACTGTCTTCAGCCACGGAGCTGTCCTATTTGCTGGCCCCCGTGTATCTTTTCATGTTTTCTGCTGCTTTGAAGTCAACTTGTTGGGTTCTATGAAACCCAGCCTAGAACAAAAACAGCCCAGTTTTATTTTAACCTTTAAAACCAGAAAGAGTGGAAATAGCAGACCACTGAGTGGAATTACTCTCCTCTTTGGTGACTCATGAGGGAGATTGCAGAGTCACATGGTGGGAACCAAGCATTACTTCTCACTTGTGGAATCTTCTCCAGTGCCTGGCATCAAAGGGTGCCTCACATTGCTATGGCTATGTTTACACAGGGGATCCAGGGCCCAGTTCAGTTACAGAGGGGGCCTCAGCTGACCTGCCAGTTGGCAGATGTCTTACAGGGAAAAAGGTAGAAATCTGTTATAATGGAGACTCCTGAGAAGTACATCCAGATCAGTGCAGCACCTATGACAGTACTTAACATTTAGGTGCTGGTGTCATCCAGAGTTATCATGACAATACTGCCTTGGGTCTCAGGTGACTTACTTGTTGGATGTTCATTTGGTCAAAAGAATCTCTGCCTGGCTGCAGAAGCATTTCCATTTCTCTTCTTCACCAACTTATGAGACTGTTGCTGGGCACATATCTGAGAGACAGCATAGTGATACCAAGGAAGGTGCTCTTTTTGTCAGGAGATGTATTGGCTCAGAAACATTTCCTTGGTGCCTTCTGCCTAGCCTTGCCTGTGCACTGGAGTAGGGGGTGGTAAGAGAAAGATTTGGAAATGGGTCATGGAACAGACCAGCACAAAAGCAGCTTAGTAGGACAGAGATATGGAATTAGTAATGTCAGTGTAGAAGAAAGACTTGAGATTTTGTGTGAGACTGGCATTATCTCAGATAGAGCTTCTAATGTGGATAGGACATCCTGGGTGGGGGAATAGCTTTGGTTGTGTTGTGGAGGTGAGAAAGGAGAAGACATACTGGCACAGTAGCAGCTGGTGCTGCATCCTGTGTGGGAACAGGACATAAAGCCCTGAGAAGAGATATGCACATACCTCAGAATGTACACCTGTTGTGGCCCCAGGATAGACCTACTGTTGCTGAAGCCTAGATTTACTCTGGCCTCAGGGTTGACTTACCATGGTTTTTTTCCTGGAAAGGAAGTGTCTTCAGAATCTATGATAATGTAGCTATAGTACTCCACATGGCCCCTAACCTGTTGGAGAACTCTGCAATTATGATTTAAGGGGTGCTGGCTGCTGCTCAAGACATTTGCATTGCCCATGTTGTTCTAGTTTTACAGGAGTTCAGAATGAAAGAATTGTGGGGTAAAGGGGGCCTCCACTGAGATATCAGAATAAGGTGTGTAAGGCAAGGTAGTGTTCCATGAGAGGTCAGTGCATGAAGTTGTGAGAGTGAAGCTGAGAGTGCAATGGACACCTCATGTAATTAGAAAAGCCAGAAATGTGGACCATCTGAGGGAAGATTCAAGGAGTAAAGTCAGCCCAAGAGAGAAAACATGAAGGCTACAACCTCTGACGGTGCCACATGGGTAAGTTCATCCAAGCACTGTGGAGTTCACATTTCATCACAGCATGTCTTGATACTGTACACAGAACTATGAGATTTAAGGTTTGCCCAGATTAGATTCAGTCTTGCTATTGTCTGATATCTTTCTATCCTCTTGTTATTCTCTTTTGGAATGGGAATGTCTACCTTGTGCCACTGAATGTTGCCAGGGTTTAATTTTCTTTTTGATTTTACAGGGACTCATAGCTAAGAATTTGATTTTGGTTTCAAAGGAGACTTTAGACTTTGGACTTTTCAGCAATGTTCAGATTGTTAGAACTTTGGCAACTTTTAGAGATAGGCGAAATACAACTTGCATAATTAGTCTTTTAAAGTCCAAGGAAAGAATATTATGGTTTATATTTACATGTTCCCTAAGCCCCATGGGAGCAGAGGTGGCAGCATTGGAAAGTGACTGGATTATGAGGGCAGTTCAGGTGTTTACTGTTAGGCGGTGGAGCCTGACTAGAAGAGATGGGGAACTGTAGCTGTCACTCACAATCTGATATCCCTTCCTGGCTCTTGCCTTGATTTTCTTTGTTTCACTTCCATGATGCTCTGAGCAGCTATCCCCCACTAGAAGCTTCTGCCATGAATTGTTGCCTTGGAGTCAGTTTACTACAGACTGTAACTATGAGCTAAGGTACATCTTAATTCTTTTAAGTTCTGAATTTTTTATATTATGCCTCAGTAATGAGAGTGATTAGGACATCCACCTTTGTGGCTTCTCAACAGGAAAGGAAAATTCAGGCTCAAAGTCAGCAGCTCAGGGACTGAGGGTTCATTCTGACCCGAGCGTTTGTGGCATATAAAAATGATTGTCTTTTCTGAGCGTGAAATCAGTGTGTTAAGAAAAAAAATGACATTTATTTCCTGATTTATAGGTCTTTCAAGATGTGATACTGAAAAATTAACATTTTAAAAATATTTTTTCATTGACACATCAGAATTTTACACATATATGTAATGATCCAATCCAGATAATTAGCATTTCCCTTCTTTTCAAATGCTTACCTGTTTGCGTTGGGAAGCTCTGTACACCTGCCTTGCAGGTAAGTATGTATGTATGCACATATTTTAGAAACATAAGTAGCAAATATTCACTGGACATTTACCTTGCAAGGCAGAAGTTTAAAATAATCCACCCTTTTCCAAATTCTACCTTGCAATTAGAAATCTAACAAATGCTATTTCCACTTAAAATTTAAAACTGGAAATGACAATGCAAAACAGAGAAAGGCTGGCATTTGTATATGATTAAAGTGTCTAAATTCAAAAGTGGGGGCATTTTTAGTAAAGAAAAAAGATCAAAAGATGAGAGAAAGGTCATTTTATTCTTTAACTGATGCTACATATATATAACAGTAGCAAAATGCACGCTGTTATCTTTTTACACATTCTTATTTGTACATGTCTGCAATGTATAGTGATTACACTGAGTTTGGTGGGGATGGATGCATATTCATACTGTATTTCGATTATTTTCATCCCTCCCTTTTGTCCCACTCTCCCCACCCCAAATCCCCTTGACATCTCCAAAAATACTACTTCTCTGTTTTTTGATATAGATCCTTTGTTTTATTCTTTAAATTATTTATACTTTGGCCTCTTAAGAAAAGATATGGTATTTATACTTCTTTTACAGACTTATTTCATTTAATATTATGGTATAAAGATCTGTCCACTTTCCAAAAAATGAGTCAGGTTTATTCTTTTTTATTCTTGAAGAGTCCCAATTTTTTCCAGTACCATGCTGTTTTCCTGACACTACTTTTGTAATATAATTTCAATTCAAAGATTGTGTTACCTCCTTCCTTGCCTCTGTTCTCCAGAATTGCTTTTGGCTTTCTAGGTTTCTTTTGGTTCCAAGTGATCTTAGGATTTTTTTCTCTGTGGAGTATGCTAATGGTATTTTGTTTGGAATTACATTGAATCTGTATGACAGTCTTAGTGCAATGGCTATTTTCCTATTAGTTTTTTATTTTAAAACAAAACATATCTTTCTAGCTTCTGATAGCCTCTTTGGTCTCCTTTTTCAAAGTACTGTAGTTTCAGTGTAAAGATCTTTTACTTCTTTTGTTGGATTGAATCCTAAGTATTTCATTTTCTATGCTAGTGTGAAAGGTATAGTTTCCTTACTTTCCTCCTCAATGAGTTTGTGTAGGCGAAGTCTATCAATTTTTGAGTGTTGATTTTGTATCCTGATATGCAACTGAATTTAGCTATTAAATTTAGGAGTCTTGGTTGACTTCTGGGGTTTCTATGCAGAGTATTATGTCATAATCAAATAATGATAATTCAACTTCTTCCTTTTCTAGCCTTATTCTGTTTATTCCTTTCTCTTTTTAATTGCTCTGGCTAATGTTTCCAGAACAATATTTAATAGGAGTTGTGATAGGGGATATCCTTACCTTGAT
Organism: Hydrochoerus hydrochaeris; assembly: GCA_004027455.1. Classification (NCBI taxonomy): domain Eukaryota; kingdom Metazoa; phylum Chordata; class Mammalia; order Rodentia; family Hydrochaeridae; genus Hydrochoerus; species Hydrochoerus hydrochaeris. The sequence continues at coordinate 72,818 of PVLA01005054.1, read as the reverse complement.
CCTGATTTTAGAGTTATATCTTTTAGTTTTGACCTTTTAGAATTATATTGTATGTCGACTCATCAAAGATGGCTTTTTAACAGATTGAAATAAAGAACTTTTGTCCATAATCTGTAGGTTTTTTTATTTGTCATGAATGGATGTTAGACTTTGTCAAATACTTTTCTGGATCTATAAAGATGATCCTATGGTTGTTTTCCTTGGTTCTGTTAATGTGGTATATTAAATTTGTTGATTTGCTTATGTTGAACCATCTGTGTATCTCTGGAATGCATCCTTCTTGGTCATGGTATATAACTTTCTTGAAGATTTGCTGAATTCTGCTTACCAATATCTCATTGAAGAGTTTTTCATCTGAGCTTATTAAGAAGAGTTTCCTATCATTCTCTTTGAGGGTGCTTCTCTGATTTTGGTATCAAGGTAATTAATGCTAGGTTACAGAAAAGAGTTTGGGAGTATGTCTTCCTTTTCAATTTCTCTAAACATTTTGAGGAATAGTGGCATTAGATCTTCCCTAAATTTCTTATAGAATTCAGCAGTGAATTCTGTGGGACCTGGGGTTTTTTTCTTGTTGTTCATCAATTTCATTTACTTATTTTGGGTTATTTAGAATTTATATATCTTTATTTTCCTCAGATCCTCTTTTTTCTGAAATATTTTCTTATGCTTCTTAGCTGGGCACTGCATAGCAACACTGTTGCTGTTACCTATTATTTCACGAAAATTTTGGTTGTCCACATTGCAGCCCACAGATTGGGTGGTTCTCAGCATCTCTGTAATAGTTCTAGCAAGTTCTCTGGCAGAAAACCAGCACCACATCTGTTGGGTTTAGTTAACAGTCTTCTCAAAAGTGACATTTATCCTGAATTTAATGTTTTTCTGCTTCTTTCTGTCTTTTCAATTCTTTGGAGCCTTTGATGATCAAGGCAGAGGCAGAAAGCTCCACCTCAATCTGCACCTTTCAGTTCTGAATTTTCAGTTTCACCATAATCCTTAGATCCTTTCAACCACCAGTTACCTCAATGTTGTCATCTCCTACTTTTTTGGAACCATATTCAGAGGCTAATCTTGGGGGTCCAGACAGATGTGGTATTAAATTTACCACAGAGAATTTAGGTACATGACTTTGACCTCACTGAGGTTGATAGTTGGTAAAATGTTGGAGGTGCCTGGTGTCTAATGAAGTCAGATTCATGAGGACTCATGAAGATTGTACCTTAACACTGTACTAGCCAAATGCTGAAGTTTTATATTTCCTTGATTCAGCATTAGTAATTCCTATATATTTAAGAATCTGTCCATTTTTATGAGGTTACCTCCTTATTAGAGTTCAGATTCTCAAAGTAGGTATTGATGATCTAGATTTCTGCAGGATTCATTGTGATTTTTGGAATGTTGTCATTGAAGACAACAATGAGAATGTATCTGATGGCATGAATACACTGGTAAGGCTAACAGTTAAATAGAAGGTATGAATTCAGCAACAAGAAAATGCAAAATGATGAGAACAAGTCAGTACTTTCCAGTATTTACTTTCATTATGAAAGGTCTCAATTCCTCAAGAAAATACAATACATAGGACAACTGGGTTGGGAAACAAAATTAAACAGTATAAAGTATACAAAATGCACATTCAACCAAAAAGAATTCATAGAATAAAAATCAAAGGATGGAAAATGGTATTCCATGCCCAGGAATCTGATAAATGAAGGTATAGTCATTCTGTATTCAGGAAAGTACACTTGAAGTCAAAACTAATTAAAAGTTACAAAGTTTGTCACTAGTACTGGCTAAAGGTATAATTCAACTGGGAAGGGTAACAGTTATTAACATATGTGCTGATCAACATTTTAACCAAACTCATAAATAATATTACAATGTAAGAAATATCAGATATATATAAACACAATTTATGGGGAAATTTAGTACACCATTATCACAATACGTGGATCCATTAGACAAAACATGAGAAAAAATATCAGAGTAAAAGAAAAACTTTCAAGAATTTTGTTTCAATACATATCTACAGAATTCTCGACCCACCAACCTCAGAATGCACATTAATGATAAAAGTAGTGAAAGAAATACTGAACCCATCTAAAGAAGACACAGTTAAATAATTATAGGAACAAAACAAAAAGATAGAATCTCCAAATTAACAGTATAAGAAATAAAGAAAATGCATGAAGCAGACTCAAAGAGATATACAGGAAATCAAAAACTCTATTAAAAGTTGCCAAAACCACCTCTATGAAAGTGAAGATAGAATTTCAGACCTCAAAGACATGATTGAAGCTAGTAAACAGGAAAGGAAAGATCTTTTACAAACAACAAGGACTCAGAAATAACAATTCAACAGCTGAAAGATGATGCAAAAAAACCCCATAAGATTCATAGGGATAAATGAAAAAGCAGGAGACAACACAAATGATATTAAGATGCTATTTACAGAAGTGATAGCTGAAAATTTCCCAAACATGAGAATGGAAACTGACATACAGATTAGTGAAGCATATAGAACTCCAAACAGCCATAACCAAAATAAAACTACACCCAGACATATAATAATCATGATCCCAGGTATCCAACATAAGAACAGAATATTAAAAGCTGTTAGAGAGAAAAGAAAGATCATCTATAAAAGAAAACCTATCAGAATCACAACAGACTTCTCAGCACAAACAGTGAAGTCAAGAAGATCATGGGGTGAAGCATTCCAGATCCTAAAGGAAAATGACTTCCAACCCAGACTGAGGTACCCTACAAAACTGTCCTTCAAAGTGAATGGAGAAATAAGATACTTCCATGACAAAGAACAGTTGAAGATTTTCATGATCACCAAACCAACCCTACAAATAATACTGAAAGACATTCTAGATACACATAGGAAAAACCACTAGCAAGACAGACAATTAAACAGAATGGAAATGTAAAGATACAACATCAGAAAGATAACATGTTAACAATAAACCAATATGTAACAGTTATAACCATTAAGGTAAATGGCCTCAATTCACCAATTAAAAGAAACAGATGGGCAGAATGGATCAAGAAACAACATCCAACCACATGTTGTCCACAAGAAACCCATATAACCCAAAAGGAAACTCATAGACTGAAAGTCAAAGGATAAAAAACAATACTCCATGCAACAGGAACCCAAAACACAGTGGAGGTAGCTATTCTGTTTCCAAAGAATGTAAACTTCAAACCAAGAATGATCCAAAGAGATAAAGAAGGTCACTACATACTAGTGAGGGGAAAACTTCAAGAGGAAGAGATAACAAACTTAAATACATATGGACCAAATTCCAGAACACCCAGCTACACAAATCAAGTACTAACAGAAGTGAAAAATGAAATAAGCAATAACACAATTATAATAGTAGGTCGTAACATGCCATTGGCACAAAGGGACAGCTCAAGTAGACAGAAAATCAGCAAAGAAATAACAGAACTGAATCAAACCTGTGAACAAATGGACTTGATAGATGTATAGTGTTTCATCCAAAAACATCAGAATATACATTAATCTCAGAATATACTAGCCCACAGAACACACTTAAGTAAATACAAAAGAACTGAAATTACCCCAAGCATGTTATTAGATCATAGCACCAGGAAACTAGAAATTAATTACAAAAGAATCTGCAAAAAAATCCACAAACACATGGAAATTGAATAATGCACTCTTGAGCAATCAGTGGGTCACAGAAGAAGTTAAAGAAGACATTAAACAATATCTAAAAATAAATGAAGAAAGAAATACAACTTACTGGAACCTGTGGGATGCAATGAAAGTGATCCTCAGAGGAAAATTTATTGCACTGAGTACCCACATTAGGAAAACAGAATGAATACAAATAAGCAACCTGCTATTACACCTGAAACATCTAGAAAAAGAAGAGCAAGCCAAGCTCAAAGCCAAAAGAAGGGAGGAAATTATAAGGATCAGAGCAGAAATTAATGCAATAGAGTCTAAGAAACAATACAAAGAATGAATGAATCACAGAGTTGGTTGGTTCTTTGAAAGAATAAATAAAATTGATAAGCCCCTAGCCAATCTTATTTTAAAAAGGAAAGAAAAGACTCAAATTCATGCAATGCAGAATGAAAAAGGTGAAATCACTACTGACTCTGGAAATACAGAAGGTCATCAACACCTATTTTGAAAAGCTCTACTTTCATAGGTTCCATCACACAGATGAAATGGAAAGATTCCTAGAAACATATGAATGACCAAAGATGGGTCAAGAAGATGTAAAACTGCTCAATAACCCAATTTCTATTAATGAAATTGAAAATGTAATTAAGTCCTTACCAACAAAGAAGAGCCCAGGCCCAGATGGATTCAATGTGGAATTCTACAAGAAATATAAAGAAGAATTAATGGTAACACTCCTCAACTGTTCAATGAAATCAAAAGGGAAGCAATTCTCTCTAAGAGATTCCTGGAAGTAAATATTACTCTAGTACCAAAATCTGAGAAAGACACAACTAAATAAGAGAACTACAGGCCAATCTCCCTGGTGAACATACATGCAATAATTCTCAATAAAATGTTGGCAAACAGGATGCAGCAAAACATCATGAAGATTATACAGCATGACCAAGTAAGATTCATCCCAGGCATGCAGTGAAGGTTCGACATATGTAAATCAGTAAATGTAATCCACCATATCAATAGAGCCACAAGTAAAAATCACATGATCATTTCTCTGGATGCAGAAAAAGCTTTTGATAAGCTCCAAAACTCATTCATGATAAGAACCTTACAGAGAATTGGAATAGATGGTCTTTACCTCAATATGATAAAGGCCATCTATGAAAAACCAACAGCCAGCATCATATTAAATAGCCAAAAACTGAAAGACTTTACCTTGAAATCAGGCACAAGACAAGGATGTCTCTTTTCACCACTCCTATTCGACATAATACTGGAAGAACTAACCAGAGCAATTAGACAAGAGAGAGAAATAAAAGAAGTAAAGATAGGCAAAGAGGAAGTTAAATTATCATTATTTGCAGATGACATGATACTCCACATAGAGGATCCCCCAAACTCCATTGAAAAACTCATACATACAATAAATAAATTCAGCACTGTAGCTGGATACAAAGTCAATACTCAAAAATCAATAGCATTCCTCTACATTAACAACAACATAACCAAAAGAGAAATAAGAGAAGCCACACCCTTCACACTAGCATCCAAAGAAATGAAATACTTAGGAATTAATCTAATGAAAGAAGCAAAAGAGCTATACAGGTAAAATTATAATACCCTGGAAAAATAAATCTATGAGGACCTCAGAAAACAGAAAGACATACCTTGTTCACAGATAGGAAAAATAAATATTGTGAAAATGGCCATTCTCTCCAAATTGTTATACATAATTAACGCAATCCTAACGAAAATACCACTAACATACCTCACAGATCTAGATATATAACTCTTGAAATTCATCTTGAACCAGAAGAGACCTAGTGAAGGCAATTCTTAGCAACAAAGGTAAGGCAAGAGGGATCACAATCCCTGACTTGAAGTTATAATTCAAAACTACTATAATAAAATCAACATGATACTGGAATAAAAACAGATCTGAAGATCAATGGAATAGATTAAAAGATACAACCACAACTACAAACACACTCAACCACCTTATCTTTGACAAAGGAGCCAAACATATTCACTATGAGAACAATAGTCTCTTTATTGAATGGTGCTGGAAAAACTGGATCTCCAGATACTGAAAACTAAAACTAGACCCATGCCTCTCATCATGTACTAAACTAAAATCTAAGTGGATCAAAGATCTAAATATTAAAACAGAAACACTAAATCTGTTGGAAGACAAAGAGGGTAAATATCTTGAAGACATAGATGTAGGTAGAGAATTCATGAACAAGAACCAAACCTCATGGGAAATACTGCCCAGAATCAATAACTTGGATCACATCTTCTTAAAGAGTTTCTGCATGTGGAAAGCAATCTCCAGCATAGTGTAAAGAAAACCCACAAACTGGGAAAAAATCATAGCAAACTGTCCCTCAGACAAAGGACTTCTTTCCAGAACTTATAAAGAGTTTTAAAAAAATCAGACCCCCAAAATTCAAAAACCCTATCCAAAAATGGGCATCCAAGATGAATACACAGTTCTCAGATGAAGAAATATGAATGACAAATAAATGCATGAAAAAATGCTCATCATCATTGGTCATTAGAGAAATGTAAATTAAAACCACACTGAGATTCCATCTCACTCCAGAAAGAATGGCCAGGATAAAAAAAAAAAAAAAAAACTACCAACAACAAATGCTGGAGAGGCTGTGGGGGGAAAAGGAACTCTTCTGCACTGTTGACTGGTGCAACCACTGTGGAGGTCAGTCTGGAGATGCCTCAAAAACTGGGATTGGAAGTACCATTTGACCTAGCTATTCCACTTCTAGGTGTATTCCCAGAAGAACTGAAAACATCATACCACAGTGATATATGTGCACCCATGTTTATAGCAGCACATTTTGTAATAGCCAGATCTTGGAACCAACTTAAGTGCCCATCAACTGAGGAATGGATAAAAAGCTGTGGTATTTTTACACAATGGAGCACTTTTCAGCTATAAAGATTGGTCACATTGTGATATTTATAAATAAATGGATACAACTTGAGACCGCACTCATAAGGGAAGTAAATCAAACTCACATGTATAAATACTGTATAGTCTCCCTAGTGTAAGAAATGTTAAGAGTACATAAGATTTTATGGTAATCATGATTTCCCATTACATTGCTTTGAAGCCTTATAATATTTTCTTTCATTCATTGGAATGTTTTTTTTTCTGTTTTGTTTGATTTTATTATGTGTGATGGTATGAACAGCTATTTTGAAGAAAATAAGACATTATGGCAGCCATTGCTGATTTAATATCATCTTGCTTTGAAGTCTGACCATGCTTTTGTTTTTCTATTACCATTGGTTCTATCATATTGTATCTCATTGGATTCTAATATGTGTGATAGTATAAACAAATGCTTTATGGAAAATGAGATATTATAGTAGCCATTGTTCATTTTCTGTTATTTGGTTCAGAATGCCCTGTAATACTTTCATTCTCTTGAATGGTTTTATACACTTTTGTTATATTTGATATTATTGTGTGTGAAGCTATGCTCAGCTATTTCAAAGAAAGACATTATGGTAGCTACTGTTAATATCCAGTTGTCTTGTTGTAAAGTGCTGTGTTGCTTACACTGTTGTGTTCTTATTTGCTTTGTCCTGTCCTCTCTTGTTTTATTCTCAGTAAAATATAAAAGATATTATCACTATGTCAGGCTCATCACAGAGATGCAAGGGTCATGTGTCAAATCATGCACATCAAGTAATTCCATGCATCAGAAAAACAGAAGAAGGGGTAAGACCACATGATTATCTCAATAGATTCAGGTAATGACTTCTACAAAATCCAACATCATTTCATAATAAAACACTGCATATATATATATATATATATATATATATATATATATCTTAATATACTGTGCTAAACCCATTATGACAATTGCCAGCATCATAGTAAATCAGGAAATCTGAAAGTTTTTCATTTCAATTAGGAACACTACCGTCAGTATTACCATTCCTTTTCAACATACCTTGAATCACTGGAAAAAAACAATTAGGTAAGAAAAAAATTACTAAATGCTTTTGTTAATTTCTCAAGAACTATTTTGAACAGGACAGGTGATAATGTTTATCCATGTCTTCTTCCTGTTGGAAAGGGAAAACTTTTACAATTTTTCCAGTTAATGTGATGTTGACCGTAGGTTTGTCATAAATGACTTTTTTCAAATTAAGTTCAGGTATTTATATACCTGTTTTCTTCAGTGATTTTTTTTATCATGAGAGAGTTCTGGAAATTGTTTTAGGCTTTTTATGCATCTATTGAGATGATGACATAGTTTTTTTTCTGATTCTGTTTTCTGATTTATTAAATTTATTACTGATCCACTCTTGCTTTCCCAGGATTAAGATTACATGATTATGATATAGGGGTTGTCTTTTTGATGATTTGTTGATTTCTGTTTCTATCATACATATAAGTATATTTGGGTCCATGTTAATTAAAGAGATTGATTCTGTGGTATGTGGACCTTTTTTTGGTTTGGGTCATTATCATCATTTGGATCAAAAGTAATGCTAGTAATCAGGAGTGAGTTTAGGGGCATTACTTCTCTTTCAGTTTTATTAAAAATCTTGAGTAGAATTAGTGTTAGAACACCCCTGAACTTTTTGTGTATTTCAAGAGTTAACCCTGAACATTGTTGAGTTAGTACTTTTTAAAATTTACTGCTGTTTCCATTGATTGTTTGTTATGTGATTATTCAGAGTTTTAAATTTTTGTGACTAATAAATATCTAGAAAGCTATAAATTTTTTCTGAACTCTATATTGGCCCACAGGTTTTTGAAGTAATTCTTAATACTATATTTAGAGGAGTCTGATTTTGTGCTCCTAACTTCAGCCAATGCCCTGGGGCAGGCTGGTTGAGAAAAGGAGCCTGAATTTATGCAGTTTCCTTTCTCAGTTGTGCTGGAATCAGCTGGACAGAGGAGTGTGACTTCCCACTCCTTTCTTTCATTGCCCTGGGGCAGTTTGGCTGGCAAGAAGAATGTAGTTGAGCTTCTCCTTTATTCCGTTGTCCCATGAGGGCATGGAAGGCAAGAGAATTTGGATATTATCATTTGTCTCCCTCCACTGGTAAAACTCAGAGCCCTGAGACCAGTGGAAATGACAGTGAAATAGATAAAGCCCTAATTAAGGCTCAAATGATGAACAGCCAGAACTAGAAGTGGAAATATCCCACACAACATTAGCAATAAAAGTCAACATGAAATCTCTAAATTTTCTTTTCGTTTTATTATACTTGTCCTCTTCCTGTATTTCATCAATTATCTCACTTGAATTTATGATAGTTTTATATGAGTAAACATTGTGTCTTGCCTTTCTGGATCACTTCAAAACTCCTAGGCCTTCTCTTCTGTTCCTTTCTTCCTGTGTCTTGAAGTTACCCAACACCTGGATGATCATTATCCAAGGATTCCCTCCAACATTACTCCTACTCCGTTTAACCTCATTCATCTCTACATCCTGCCACCTGTCCTCCTCAACATCCCCCATACACAGTATGGTAACAATCACTCTACTAAGTGGAAAATATTGCATGCAAGTTCCTGGTATAAGTTGGAACATATTATATTTCTTTAGACCTTAATCCTACAGTTATAGGTATCAGGCTAATAGTTACTACAGTTTGTCAGTGACCCTCCATCCATGAGTCTGTTATTATTGCCAACTGAACTACTTTAACTAGGATGCTTCACACACTATAAGCAATTTCCCTCCCTGTGTATGACAACACTGTAAGTGGTCCTAAATGTCTAGGTAATCCATTACCGGAGGAATCGGGCCTAAGTCAGAGAGATAAGAACTCCTCAGGTTTAGTATAGTGAGAAGATAGGTTCTTGGAATACATATAAAAACCAATAAAAAATGCATATAGAAAGCATTTGATAAAACAAATATATGCTTGGAAACCATTAACATCCAAGGAAGAGGCTATCTAAAATAAGAAATCTCCAAGTATCAACACAGAAAACAAAATATACCATAAAAAAACAACATAAAAAAATTACAAGACAAAGAAGCAAAGTACAATCCCAAATGCCCATCCCACCCAGGACAAGTAAAGAGCACAAAGAGATAGAGGAAAATGGAAGCCAAAAGCTTGAACTATCTGAAAGGATAGCAACATAAATGAAAATGCAAATGGAAGAGAATATAGAAAGAATAATCTCTAAACTGCAGAAAGAAAAGGACTAATGTATAAAAGACATTATACCAGACACAGACAAACAAATAGAGGAGCTCAATAAAATGATAGAAACCAAGAATTCCAAACACAGAAAAGAAGTGAAATTATTTTTTTAATTTTGTTTAAGAAAGAAAAGAAAAAAAACAAAATAAAAAAATTTAAAAAGGTAAAATAATACAGAATTTTAAAAAATTAGCACCAAGAAATCACTAGTTGATACATTACATATTGTCATCTTAGAAATAGTTCTTAAATTTACAAAAATCAAACATAAAAAGTGGATAGACACTCAAACCTTGATAGTACAAAATATTCTGTTCAATAATCTAATAGAAATTTAGTAACATTGTCATCCTCATAAGTGAAATAAATAAGACTCACATTAATAAATATCACATTGTCTCTCTAGTGTAAAAAATAATAAAAACTGACAGAGCAATAAGATCCAAAAAGTGTAACAGATATTGTAAAAGTGAAAGGGAAAGAAAGTGCTCTAAAGTATATAATGGTATGTATAAGTGTGCAAGATAGATGACCACAAGAAATCAAATGATTTACAGAGATCCAAATGGAAATGCAGGAGATTTGAAACTCCACTGAAGTATATGCAGGGGACTGAATGAAAGCTAAGATAGAATATCAGATCTAGAACACAGGAACCCAACTAGTGACCAGAGACAGAAAAATATCTTAAGAATTGCAAAAGACCATGAAAAATCAATTCAACAGCTACAGGATGAAGCAAAGAAGAACAACATAAAGTTGACTGGAAGCAATGACAAAGCTGAAGACAACAGAAAAGCAATATAAAAACCTCTTCATAGAAATAGTGTCAGGCCCTGCCTCCGGGAACTGAGCAGAAGCCTGCACCAGGTGTAGGCTGCCCAGAATCTCGACTGTGGGCCCGCCCTGCCTCCGGGAACTTAGCAGAGGCCTGAATCAGGGGTAACCTGCCCAGAACCTCCACCATGGGCCTTCCCTTCCACCTGGAACATCGAGGAGGCCTGCCCAAAACTGAAAACTGCCCTGAACTGCTACAGATGGGCCTACCTTCCCAGCTGGAACAGTAGATCTCAGTGGTATGCAGTTAGAGTGAGAAAATTTGGAACTTTGCTCCCAGGTGGTAAACTTTGGATTACACCAGATTGACTGTATCAATGTGGTGAGTATACCCCTAAAATAGAGGTATACAGGGGATAAATAGGGCCAGTAGTAAAACCCCCTACAACTAACTGTAAGACTTTGGTGTGTCTGAAAAGAGTGTGTGATACACTCCTACACATAGAAAACACCAGGCAGAGTGAAAATGACAAAACAAAAAAGCAAAATGCACTCTCAGACATATAGTTCACCAGAAGCAAGTATAGGAGACATTGAAATAGAGGACCCCAAAAGTAACACACTGGGAATCTCTGAAAAGATAACAAGTGAAATAAAAAAACAACTTCATCAGGCTATAGAAGAAATCAAATTAGAAGTAGTCTCCCATGTAAAGATAGAAATACCAACTTTAGTAAAGGAGTTGTTGAATGCAGCTAAAGAAGAACTAGAGAAAAAAGTACATGAGCATGGGAAACTGATTGAAACATTGAATGAACAATATAGAAAACAAGCAGAATTCATGAAACAAACTCAAGGAGACCTCCAAGAAACAAGAAATTCTATTCAAAGTGTGCAAAACCGCCTAAAAGAAGCTGGGAATAGGATTTCGGACCTTGAGGACAGGATCACAGTTAGTGATTAAGAAAGGATATAGAACTTTTAAAAATGACAATGCAGCATGAAATGACAATCCAGAAGCTTCATGATGATGCCAAGAACAACAATATAAGAATAATGGGCATTAGCAAAGATACAGGCATGCAGGCAAATGACATACATAAAGTATTTACAGAAATAATAGCAGAAAATTTCCCAAACATGGGGAAAGAATCTGATATGCAGATAAGTGATGCATATGGAACACCAAACAGTCAAAATCAACATAAATCTATACCCAGACAGATAATAATTAAGGTCTCAGACATACAGCATAAAAACAGAGTACTAAAAGCTGTTAGAGAAAAGACACAACTCACCTACCAAGGAAAACCCATTAGAATCACAGCAGACTTTTCAGCACAAACTCTCAAGTCAAGAAGAGCCTGGTGTGAGGTATTTCAAGCACTGAAAGAAAACAATCTTCAACCCAGACTGATGTACCCAGCAAAACTTTCACTCATATTTAATGGAGAAACAAGATACTTCCATGACAAAGAGCAACTGAGGAAATTCATGCCCACCAAACCAACCCTAGAAAGAGTAGGTAGGATAAGCATTTAAATAAGAGGAAAAGCAGAAAGAAACAACTAGAACATAACATGGCAAAGTCAAGCCAGTACATATCAGTGCTATCCATAAATATAAATGGCCTCAATTCACCTATAAAAAGAAATAGATTGACAGAATGAATCAAGAAACAGGACCCCACAATATGCTGTATACAAGAAACACATCTGACCCAAAAGGAAACTCATAGATTAAAAGTCAAAGGATGGAAAACAGTATTCCATGAAACAGGAACCCAGAAAAAAGCAGGGGTATCTATTCTATTTGCAGACAATGTGACCTTCAAACCTAAAATGATTAAAAGAGATAGAGAAGGTCACTACATACTTGTTAGTGGTAAAATTCAAGAGGAAGAACTAACAATTATAAATATATATGCACCAAAAATAGGAGTACACAACTATAAAAGACAGACACTAATGGACAGGAAAAACCAAATACACAAGAACAAAATTATAACAGGAGATTTTAACAGGCCATTGTCACAAAGAGATAGATCAACTAGACAAAAAGTCAGCAAAGAAATAACAGAACTGAATCACACCTGTGAGCAATTGGAGTTAGTAGATTTTTACACAGTGTTCCACCCAACCACATCAGAATACACATTCTTCTCAGCTGCACATGGGACATTCTCCAAAATAGACCATATATTATCCCATAAAACATTCTTAAGTAAATGCAAATGTATTGAAATCATACCATGCATAATATCTGACCATAGTGCAATGAATTTGGAAATTAATGGCAAAAGAAATGTAAAACCTATATAAATATATGGAAATTAAATAACAGCCTTTTGAACAACCAGTGGGCTACAGATGAAAATAAAGAAGAAATAAAACAATACCTACAATTCAATGAAAATATAAAAACAACCTAAGCTGCTTTTTAGGACTTTAAAAGGGCATTTCCACAGGTATGAGCACTCTAAGTCATTAACTATATCAGGACTTGGAATACCTGTAGATTGATTTCCTGTTAGTGTTTACAGTGTTGAGATCTCACAGTTCCTGGATGAGTGAAGAGAGTAGCTGAGCTGGAGATTGATCACATATGTGGGGCTAGAGCATGGCCAGCCTTAAGAACATGGAGCACCCTAGTTAAGCCAGACAAATGAGTTTTTAGGCAGGTCCTTTCTTCATTAGCAGAAGAGTTTTACCTGTTGTCAACCTCTTGCCAATTGTATAAATAAATGCACTAGAGTAGTTGGACATTCCTTTCTTCCATCAGGAGAGAGGCTCCATCTGCCCCCAACTTTCTGCATTCTGATGCATGTATTCATACTATTATACTGCAACATCTTCTCCCTGGGAATTTGAACAGCTGCACTGGATGAAGTATTTTGGTACCTGAACAGAGATCTGGGATATAAGGAAACTCATCAAATAGCAGGTTTTAGGACACCACATTCTGTGTGCAAACAAAATAAGCTCATGCGAGAAAAATAAGTTCTTAAGAAGCATATTGGAGAGAGGTGTATAAATATCATCAATATTGATTCCATCAGCTGTAAAACACAGGGCAAACAGTTTCTAAAGAATGATAGTAGTAAATATATATACTAATGGACAAGAAAAACCAAATACACAAGAACGCAATTATAACAGGTGACCTTAACACCCATTGTCACAAAAAGATAGATCAACTAGGCAAAAAAATCAGCAAAGAAGAGAAATAAATCATACCTGTGGAAAATTGGACTTAGAGGTTTCACAGAGTGTTCCACCCAACCACATAAGAATACATATTCTCCTCAGCTGCACATGGGATATTCTACAAAGCAGATCATATATTATCCTATGAAATATTCTCCAGTAAATGTAAAGGTATGGAAATTATCCCATGCATTATATTGGAACACAGTGCACTGAACTTGGAAATTAAAGGCGAAAGAAATTACAAACCCTGCACAAATACATGGAAATTAAATAACAGCCTTCTGAACAACCAGTGAGCTACAGATGAAATTAAAGAAGAAATAAAACAATATCTATAATTCAATGAAAATATAGAAACAAAAGACTGTAATCTGTGGGATGCAAATAAAGCAGTCTTAAGAGGGAAATATATAGCAATAAACTGTCATATCAAGAAAATAAAATGCTCACAAATAAATAACCTAATGCTCCATCTCAAGCATCTAGAAAAAGAAGAGCAAGCTAAACCCAAAGCTCATAGAAAAGAGGAAATTGTAAAGATTAGAGCAGAAATCAATGCAATTGAAACTAAAAAAGCAATACAAAGAATTAATGAATCAAAAAGCTGGTTTTTGAGAGAATCAACAAAATTGACACACACCTAGCTAAACTTATCAAGAGAAAGAAAGAAAAAACACAAATTCATGCAATAAGAACTGAAAAGAGAGAAACTACTACAGATCCCATGGAAATTCAAAAGATCATGAATCCCTACTTTGAAAATCTCTACTCACATAGAATGTAAAACACAGAGCAAATGAACAGATTTTTACAAACATATGAACTACCAAAGCTCAACCAAGAAGATTTAGCAATTTTGAACAACCCAATATCAGCTATTGAAATTGAAAATGTAATTAAAACCTCACCAAAAAAGAAAAGCCCAGGTCCTGATGGATTCACAGCTGAATTCTACAAGAAATTTAGAGAAGATTTGATGCCAGTACTTCTTAAACTCTTCAATGAAATTGAGAAAAAAGCAATCCTCCCTAAATCATTCCTGGAGGCAAGTATTACTCTGATACCAAAAGCAGAGAAAGACAAAAACCAAAAAAGAGAACTATAGGCCAATCTCACTAATAAACATTGATGCAAAGATTCTCAACAAAATTCTGGCAAATAGAATGCAGTAAATCATCAAGAAGACTATACATCATGACCAAATGGGGTTCATTCCAGGAATGCAGGGATGGTTTAAAATATGCAAATCAAAAAATCTAATACATCACATCAACAGAGCCAAAAACAAAAATCACATGGTCATCTCAATAGATGCAGAAAAAACTTTTGACAAAGTCCAACACATGCTCATGATAAAAACCCTTCAGAAACTTGGAATACATGGCATGTACCTCAACCTTATAAAGGCCATCTATGAAAAACCAACAGCCAACATTATACTAAATGGACAAAAACTGAAAGATTTCACTTTAAAATCAGGAAAAAGGCAAGGTGTCCACTATCACCACTCCTTTTCAATATAGTTCTGGAAACACTATCCAGGGCAATCAGACAAGAGAGAGAAATAAAAGGAGTAAAGATAGCAAAGGAAGAAGTTAAATTATCACTATTTGCAAATGACATGATACTTTATATAGAAGACTCAAAAGACTCCATTAAAATACTACTAGAGGTAATAAACAAGTTCAGCAGTGTAGCTGGATACAAAGCCAATGCTCGAAAATCAATAGCATTCCTGTACACAAAAAAACTCACTGAGAGAGAAATTATGGAAATATCACCCTTTGTAATAACATGTAAAAAATGAAATACTTAGGAATCAACCTAACTAAAAATGTAAAAGACCTATACACTGAAAATTATACTACACTGAAAAAGGAGATGGAAGAGGATATTAGGAAATGGAAGGACATTCCTTGCTCTTGCTTAGGAAGAACCAACATTGTGAAAATGGCTATACTCCCAAAACCATTATACAGATTTAGCACAATCCCAATCAAAATGCCATTGACATCCCTCACAGATCTAGAGGACATACTACTAAAATTCATCTGGAAACAGAAGAAACCTAGAATAGCAAAGGCAATTCTAGGTAACAAAAGCAAGGCAGGAGGCATCTCAATTCCTGACTTGAAACAGTACTATAAAGCCACAGTGATAAAATCAGCTTGGTACTGGCAAAGAAATAGACCTGAGGATCAATGGAACAGATTAGAAGATGCAAGCACAACTACAAAGACACTCAGTCACCTGATATTTGACAAAGGGGCTAAATATGTCCACTGCAAAAGGATAGTCTCTTTAATAAATGGTGTTGGAAAAATTGGCTCTCTACATGCTGAAGACTGAAACTAGATCCATACATATCACCATGCACAAAACTAAAGTCTAAATGGATCAAAGACCTCAATATTAAAACAGAAACACTAAATGTACTGTAAGACAAGGTAAGTAGAAGTCTTGGAGACATAGGGGTAGGCAGAGAATTCATGAACCAAACACAAACTGCACGTGAAACACTTCAAAGAATCAACAAATGGGATCTCACATTATTGAAAAGTTTCTGCACTTCAAAGGAAATCACCAACAGAGTGAAAATAAAACCAACAGAGTGGGAAAAATTTTAATCAGCAACCCCTCAGACAAAGGACTTGTGTCCAGAATATATAAAGAATTGAAAAACATCAAGCCCCCCAAATTCAAAGATGCTCTCCAAAAATGGGCATCTGAGAAGAATGCACAGTTCTCAGAGAAATATATACAAATGGCAAATAAATACCTGAAGAAATGTTCATCATCACTGGTCATTCGAGAAATGCAAATTAAAACAGCATTGACATTCCACCTTACTCTGGAAAGAATAGCTTCCATGAAGAATTCAACTGATAACAAATGTTGGTGAGGCTGCAGGGAAAAAGGAACACTGCTCCACTGTTAGTGGGAATGTAGACTGGTGCAACCATTATGGAAATCCATATGGAGAATTCTCAGAAGACTAGGATTGGAAGTCCCATTCAATCCAGCTATTCCCCTCTTGAGTATTTTCCCTGAAGAACTGAAAACTTCATATCACAGTGATATATGTGCACCCATGTTCATAGCAGCACAATTTGTAATAGCTAAATCTTGAAACAATCAAGATGCCCATCAACTGTAGAGTGGATGAAAAAGATGTAGTGTTTCTATACAATGGAATATTACTCAGCTATAAAAAGGATGATCTTGAGGCCTTCATAGGTAAATGGAGACAACTTCAGACTATCCTCATTAGTAAAATGAATAAGAATCATATTTATAAATATTACATTGTTTCTCTAATGTAAAAAGTAGTAATAACTATAAGAGCAATAAAACTGAAAATGTGTAATTGCTATTGTAAAAAAGAGAGGAAAGTCTTCTAAAGGATAGAACTGCATGTATGTTTGATTGTGTAAGATAGATGACCATAATCCAAAGTTTGTTAGATCGTTGAGCAAAACTGTTTGCAATCTCACTGTTTGAATGCCTTTGCATGCTTTAATTTTGTAACTTGAACAACTATATACGAGATGACAGTACGCAATTTATCATCTAGTGATTTCTTAGTGTTTTTTTCTTTGTAATTCTGCATTGTTGCTGTCCTTTATTCTGTTTTGCTTTTTTTCCTCTTTAAATAAATTTTTTTAAAAAGAAAATACTTCAATATCAACAAAGAGGTAAAATGAAACCATAGAAAAGAAAAAGGAAATCTCAAACTCTTAATCCATCAGGAACAAGTAAAGAGACATTGACAAAGAAGATATTGAAAGTAACACATATGAAATTTCTGAAAAGGTAGCAAGTGAAGTAAAGAAACAAATCCATTAGATTATAAAGGAAATCAGATCAAAAACAATCATTCAGGTAAAAAAAGAAATGACAACATTTATGAAGGAATTGGTCAGCATAGCTATAGAAGGCATAGAGAAAAAAGTATAGGATCCAAATAAAATGAAACCTTGAATGAACAACATAGAGAAAAAATAAAATGCATGAAGCAGATTGTAAGAAATAGCCAGGAAATTAAAAATGCCATTGAAAACTGACAAAACTGCTTGAATGAAACTGAAGATAGACTTTCAGAACCTCAAGATATGATTGGAGCTAGCAATCATGAATGAAAAGAACTCTTAAAAATAACATGGACCATGAAATAACAATTCAATTACTCCAAGATGATGCAAAGAAAACTAACATAAGGATGATAGATGCCAACTGAAATGCAGGAATGAATCAACTCAAATGGCATAAAAACTATTTGTAGAATAATACCAGAAAATTTCCCAAGCATTGGAACATAATTTGAAATACATATAAATGAAATATACAGAATTCCAACAGCCATAACCAAAATAAGTCTCTACCCAGACATATAAAAATCAGCATCCCATAAGTTCAGCACAAAAATAGCTGTTAAAAGCTGTTGGAGAAAAGAAACATCACCTATCAAGGAAAGCACATTAGAATTATGGGCAAATTCTCAACACAAATCTTTAAGGCAAGAACTTGTAGTGCAGTATTACAAGCCCTTAAAGAAAATGACTTTCAATCCAGATTGATGTACCCTGAAAAACTATCTTTCAAAATTATTGTAGAAATAAGATACTTCCTTAACAAAGAACAACTGAAGAAATTTATGTCCATCAAAACAACCATAAAAAGAGTACCAAAATACATGTTCTAGAGAGATAAAAATGCCTACAATCCCCAGAACTATAACAGAAAGAAATCACTAGTCAGGGCAAGCAATTAAAGAAAGGGAAAGAGAAGTGACCCAACAACAAGAAAACAACATGACAAACATAAGCCAGTACATATGTTATAACCATCAATGTAAATAGCCTCAATTCATTGATCAACAGGAACAGTTTGGTGGAATTGATCAGAAAGAAAATATAGCAATTAACTGTATACAAGAAATATATTTAGCTCAAAAAGAAACAAATAGATTGAAAGTCAAAAGATGGAAAAAATCAGGAGTGGTATTCTGCTTGCAGACAATGTGAACCTGAAACTAAAATGATCACTAGAGCTAAAGAAAGTCACTATATATTCATTATGGGAAAAATTCAAGAGGAAGAGTTAACAATCATAAATATATATGCACCAAATATGGAAGCAGCCAACCATATAAGACAAATATTAAAAGAAAAACAAACTACACCATAATATAATTGTAATGAGTGAGCTTAATACCCCATTATATCAAAGAGATAGATAACTTATACAAAAAGTCATCAAGGAAATATCAGAACTGAACAAAACATGTGAACAAATGGATTCTGTAGACCTTTACAGAGTGATCTATGCAACAACATCAGAATAAATATCCTTCTCAGATGCACATGGGATGTTCTCTAAAATAGACCATTCACTAGCCAATAAAACATGCTTGAGTAAACACAAAACAATTGAAATTTTCCCATTCATATCATCTCACCACTGTGCTTCAAAATTTGAAATTAATGTCAAAATAAATTGTAAAACTACATAAACACTTGAAAATTAAATACCTTCCTGAACAATCAGTGAATCATGGATGAAATTAAAAAAGAAATTAAACAATATCTAAATGAAAAAAAAAAAATATATATATATATATATATATATATATATATATATATATAACCAGAACCTGTGGGATGAAATGAAAGTAATTATTTTATTTTATTTTATATTTTATTTTATTTTATTTAGGGTAAAACAAAACAGAGCAAAGAAGATCAGAAGAAAACAATTCAAAGCAAGACAACAGATGATCTACAGTGGCTACCAAAATGTCTCTTGTTTTCTTTTAAATACTTGCCTGTATTTCCACAGACAATGAATTTGTACAAAACAAAATAGTATAAAACTGATCAGAACAGAATAACAAAGGCATTACAGGCTTTCAAAACCAGACAATAGAAAAATCAACAAGGGCTGCCATAATGTCTCTTGTTGTCTTCAAAATAGCTGTCCATACCTTCATGTATGTTGAAATTAAACAATACAAAAGAGAGTAAAACCACTCTGAACAAAGAACAGAATCATTACTGGATTTCTCAGCATGATGATACGGAATCATCAGTGGATACCATAATATCTGCTTTTCTTCAAGCTAGCTGTTCATTTCATCATGCATAATACAATCAATTCTGGTAAACTGTTTAGGAGAAGTTTTAGGCATGTATAAGCCTCTACACGATGCCTATTCTTTCTGCATTAGAGAGAAAACAAAACAAAACAAAACAGATTACTAGAAAAACAAGAAACAAAAAAGACAAATGAATAACAATAGCAAAGAGATCAAAACAATTATGATACTGGTCTTCAAAACAAGGTGGAGGGAACATAATTAAGGTTGATATCTTACATAGTGATCTTCAAAAGTTCCTCCAGACACAAACGTGTAAAATTGTTCCACTCCTAGGAATGTTAATTGTTTTGTTCTGTGAACTTACAGAATTTGTAGCATAATCATCTTAGTTACCCTAAGTGTGTTTACACAATTTTAGATACTTTTTCTTTTCCCTTCCATTTACTTTTTCCTCCTTTTCCCTGAGATATTATTTTTCCCCTTTGACCAGATACTAACCCTTTCAGTGTATTTACTGAGGATTTTGTATCTTATGTGCTCTTACCATTTCTTACACAAGGGAGACAATATGGTATTTACAAATGTGAGTTTTATTTATTTCACTTATGAATATGGTCTCAAGTTGCATCCATTTATTCATAAATATCTCACTGTGATCATTCTTTATAGCTGAGTAGTAATCCATTGTATAAAAATACCACATCTGTTTTTAATCCATTCCTGAATTGATGGGAGTTTATGTCATTTCTAACTTTTGGCTATTACAAATAGTGCTGCTATGAACATGGGTGCACATAATGTTTCAGGTTTTCTGGGAATATTCCCAAAAGTGGAATAGCTAGGTCAAATGGGACTTCCAAACCCAGCTTTTTCAGAAACCTCCAGACTGACCTCCACAGTGGTTGCACCAGTCTACATTTCACCAACAGTGCAGAAGAATTCCTTTTCCCCACAACCTTTCCAGCATTTGTTGTTAGTAGTTTTCTTTATCCTGGCCATTCTTTCTGGAGTGAGATGGAATGTCAGTGTGATTTTAATTTTCATTTATCTAATGACCAATCACACTGAACATTTTTTCATGTATTTATTTGTATTTGTATTTCTGTACCTGAGAACTGTGTATTCATATGAGATGCCCATTTTTGGATTGGGTCTTTGAATTTTGGGGGTCTGATTTTTTTAATTCTTTATCTGTTCTATACAGACATCCTTTGTCTGAGGGACAGATGACTAATTTTGTTTAATTCATGCATTTCCTTTTCACTCTGTTGGAGATTTCTTTCAACATGCAAAAACCTCTTAATAAGTTGAGATCCCAGTTATTGATCCTGTATTTTCCATGTTCTTTGAATGTGTTCACGAATTCTCCACCTATTCCTATGCCTTCAAGATTTCTACTACTTTGTCTTTCAGAAGATTTAGTGTTTCTGTTTTACTGTTTAGATCTTTGATCCATTTTGACTTATCTTGGTACATAGTGATAGGCATGGGTCTAGTTTTAGTTTTTGGCATGTGAAAAACCAGTTTTTCAGCACCATATATTAAAGAGACTACCTTTCTTCCGGTGAATGTCCTTGGCCCCTTGTCAAAGATAAGGTGGCTGTGTGTGTTTGTAGTTGTAGCTGTATCTTCTAATCTATTTGTTTGATCTTCAGGTATGTTTTATTGCAGTTCTATGATGATATTATTACAGTAGCTTTGTAGTATAACTTCAAGTCAGGGATTGTGATGCCTCATGCCTTCCAGGATTGTTTTGCATTCTAGGTCTCTTCTGGTCCCAGATGAATTTTAGGAATTATTTCTCTAGGTCTGTGAGGTATGCTAGTGGTATTTTGATTAGCATTCAATTAAATCTGTGTACTAATTTTGGGATAATGGCCATTTTCACAATATTTGTTCTTCCTACCCATGAACAAGGAATGTCTTTCTATTTTCTCAGATCCTCTTCAATTTCTTTTTTCAGGTATATACACATGTGAATTTGATTTATTTCATTTATGAATATGGTCTCAAGTTGCATCCATTTATTCATAAATATCCTTGAATAGATCTTTTATTTCTTTTGTTAGATTGATTCCTAAATATTTCATTTTTTGAGATGCTATGGTGAAAGCTGTGCTTTTTCTTATTTCTCCCTTAGCAATTTTGTTGTTTGTGCATGAGAATGCTCTTGATTTTGGAGTGTTGATTTGTATCTAGCTATACTACTGAATTCATTTATTATTCCTAGGAATATTTCAATGGAGTTTTGGGGGTCCTCTATGTAGACTATTATGTAACCTGCAAATAATGATAGTTTAACTTCCTCTTTTCCTATCTTTATTCCTTTTATTTCTCTTTCTTGTCTAATTGCTCTGGCTAGTATTTCCAGTACTATATTGAACAGGAGTGGTGATAAGGGACAACCTTGTCTTGTGCCTGATTTTAAGGAAAAGCCTCTCAGTTTTTGGCCATTTAATATGATGGCCTTTATCATATTGAGGTAGGGACCATCTATTGCAATTATCTGTAACATTCTTATCATGAATGAGTTTTGGACCTTTTCAAAAGCTTTTTCTGCATCCATAGAAATGATCATGTGATTCTTACTTTTGGCTCTATTGATATGGTGGATTACATTTATTGATTCACATATGTTGAACCATTCCTGCATGCCTGGGATGAATCCCAGTCAGTCATGATATATAATCTTCTTGATGATTTGCTGCATCCTCTTTGCCAATATTTTATTGAGAAATTTGCATCTATGTTCATTAGAGAGATTGGTCTGTAGTTCTCTTTTTTAGTTGCATCTTTGTCAGGTTTTGGTATTAGAGTAATATTTGCTTCCAGGAATGACTTAGGGAGAATTGCTTCCCTTTTGATATCATTGACAGGTCTGAGGAGTGTAGGCATGAAGTCTTCTTTGTATTTCTTGTAGAATTCCACAGTGAATCTGTCTGGGCCTTGTAAGGACTTAATTATATTTTCAATTTCATTAATAGAAATTGGTTTATTCAGAAGTTTTACATCTTCTTGATCCAGCTTTGGTGATTCACATGTCTCTAGTCAGTAGTGATTTCTCCTTTTTCATTCTGTATTGCATGACTTTGAATCTTTTCTTTCCTTTTTTAAATTAGGTTGGCTAGGGGCTTATCAATTTATTTATCCTTTCTAAGAACCAACTCTTTGATTCATTGATTCTTTGTATTGTTTTCTTAGTCTCTATTGCATTAGTTTCTGCTCTGATCTTCATAATTTCCTCCCTTCTTTTGGCTTTGGGCTTGGCTTGATCTTCTTTTTCTAAATGTTTGAGAAGTAGTATCAGGTTGTTTATTTGTGTTTGTTCTGTTTTCTTAATGTAGGAATTCAGTGCAATAAATTTTCCTCTGAGGACCACTTTCATTGCATCCCACAGATTCCAGTAAACTGTGTTTGTATTTTCATGTGCTTGTAGATATTGTTTAATGTCTTCTTTAATTTCCTCTGTGACCCATTGATTGCTCAAGAGTGTATTATTCAATTTCCATGTATTTGTGGGATTTTTGGAGTCTCTTTTATCATTAATTTCTAGTTTCATGGCACTATGATCTGATAATATGCATGGGATAATTTCAATTTTTTGCATTTACTTAAATATGTTCTGTGGGCTAGTATATGGTCCATTTTAGAGAATGTCCCATGTACTGGCTGAGAAGGATGTATATTCTGATTTTGGATGGAACACTCTGTATACATCTATCAAGTCCATTTGTTCACAGGTGTGATTCAGTTCTGTTATTTCTTTGCTGATTTTCTGTCTAGTTGATCTGTCCCTTTGTGTCAATGGCATGTTAAAGTCTCCTGTTACAATTGTGTTATTGCTTATTTAGTTTTTCATTTCTGTTAATACTTGGTTTGTATAGCTGGGTGCTCTGGAATGTGGTGCATATATATTTAAGATTGTTATCTCTTCCTCTTGAATTTTTCCCCATACTAGTATATAGTGGCCTTGTCTTTATCTCTTCAGACCATTCTTCATTTGAATTTCACATTGTCTGCAAACAGAATAGCTACCTCTGCTTTTCTTTGGTTTCCTGTTGCAGGAAGTATTCTTTTCTACCCTTGGACTTTCAGTTAATGAGTTTCCTTTTGGATTAGATGGGTTTCTTGTAGACAGCATATGGTTGGACGTTGTTTCTTGATCTGTCTGCCCGTCTGTGTCTTTTAATTGGTGAATTGAGGCCATTTACCTTAATGGTTATAACTGTTACATATTGGTTTATTGTTAACATGTTATCTTTCTGATGTTGTATCTTTACATTTCCATTCTGTTTAATTGTCTGTCTTGCTAGTGGTTTTTCCTATGTGTATCTAGAATGTCTTTCAGTATTATTTGTAGGGTTGGTTTGGTGATCATGAAAATCTTCAACTGTTCTTTGTCATGGAAGTATCTTATTTCTCCATTCACTTTGAAGGACAGTTTTGTAGGGTACCTCAGTCTGGGTTGGAAGTCATTTTCCTTTAGGATCTGGAATGCTTCACTCCATGATCTTCTTGACTTCACTGTTTGTGCTAAGAAGTCTGTTGTGATTCTGATAGGTTTTCTTTTATAGATGATCTTTCTTTTCTCTCTAACAGCTTTTAATATTCTGTTCTTATGTTGGATA
The DNA here is from genome assembly GCA_004027455.1 of Hydrochoerus hydrochaeris. NCBI lineage: Eukaryota > Metazoa > Chordata > Mammalia > Rodentia > Hydrochaeridae > Hydrochoerus > Hydrochoerus hydrochaeris. Next base: position 48,236 of record PVLA01005054.1, on the reverse strand, counting down.
CCTGGGATCATGATTATTATATGTCTGGGTGTAGTTTTATTTTGGTTATGGCTGTTTGGAGTTCTATATGCTTCACTAATCTGTATGTCAGTTTCCATTCTCATGTTTGGGAAATTTTCAGCTATTACTTCTGTAAATAGCCTCTTGATATCATTTGTGTTGTTCTCTTCTTTCTGATTTATCCCTATAAAACTTATGTTGTTTTTCTTTGCATCATCTTGCAACTGTTGAATTGTTATTTCCTGATTCCTTGTTATTTTTAAAAGATCTTTCCTTTCCTGTTCACTAGCTGCAATCTTATCTTCGAGGTCTGAAATTCTATCTTCACTTTTGATGAGGCGGTTTTTGCCACTTTCAATATAATTTTTGGTTTCCTGTGTATCTCTTTGAATCTGCTTCATGTATTCTGTTTGTATCTTGTACTGTTTATTCAGGAATTCTATCTTTTTGCTTTGGTCCTCTAATTTTTTAGCTATGTCTTCTTTAGATGCATTCAGTATTTCTTTCACTACTTCTATCATTTCTTCTTTTAGCTTGGAGATTATTTCTGATTTGAGTTCCTTCATAGCTTCCCATACCTCCTTCTTTATTTCTGTTGATATCATTTCAGGCATTTCAAGTGTATAACTAGGATTTTCTTCTATGTATGTGGTTCCAAGGCTATCTTGGGATTGGCTGGAGGTTTGAGATTGCATTTTGGTCTTTCATTTTGTCATTTTCCTATATTTCCATGTTTCAAGTGATGTTCCAAAACTTTCCCTGGGCATGTTAGAAATCACCTCCTGTGCCCTTGGCTCCAGGGACTCAAGGGCCTTGGCTCCCCTGGTTGAATAAAGGTCACTGGGCATGATCCACTCAAATGTGAGAAGCCTCTCCAGGCAGGTCCACTGTCCTAGGGGGCTTGGCAGGCATCCAAGCACCAGGAGTGAAGTCCCAAATGCTCTCAGGCCACCACAGTGAGCTGGAACTCCCATATTTTCAATTAAAAAATATATGCATATTCATACATATTAATGATTGTATGGGTAAACATATGGGAAATGTAGAATGAGAGTTTGAATTAAGAAATAAAGGGAAGTCAATAGTTTTAGGGAAAATTCACAGAAAAAACCAGCACTGAACAACAAAAATAATTTCAAAAATGGAGAATAAACTAATGGAAAAAAAGAAAAATAATATGGGAACAAGCAAAAAGTAGCAAAAATGACAGATAAAAAGAGAAAGATAGAGTTAGTGATACAGACAGACAGAGTGAAATAGAAACACAACCAGAGACAGAGACAAAAATGAGACAAAATCAGAGAACCTCAAGTTTGTAATTTTAAAAAGATAAAGTTAATTTAAAAAATGAGAAAAGCAAATGGGGGATAAAACTACAAACAGCATCAAAAAGAAACACATACAAACCAAACCACACTAAAACTAAGGAAAAACAAATGAAATGAAACAAAGCAAAACAAAGTCTAAACCACACAAGAAAAAGAATTGAAACAGAAACAAGCAAGAAGAATAATAAAAACAAAAGCTGCAACAAAAAAATTTAAAACTCAACAGACAAAGCAAGTTAGGTCCTAAGAAGAAAGGATAATAAATTCCTATGTATTTCAAAATAAATCATTTACTTCCAGATCCTGCAGGCTTTGTAATTTAGCCAAACAGTCCTCTCCTCCCCCTCTTTACAGGGTGTGGTTTGTGCATTGAAGCATCTCCTCATGAAGTCCCTCTGCCTACAACAACCAGTCTTTGGCAACTACCATACAGAAGAGGCAGGGGCTCTGTGTGAGGAAAGACTGAAGAATGTGTGTGTCATACATGACACCGAGGGAAAAGTGAGATCCTGGGGAAGTGACAGTGGAAGGCTCTAGGAGTCAACAGGAGTCTCTCACTCCAGAGGAGTTTGCAATCTGTGAGGAATAATTTGCAATAGTTTTGAACTAATTTGAACTATGATATAAAGGGACCTTTCTCATCCCTCATGCAGATGTGTCAGGGGAACTCAGAGTAAAGTTTGGAGCACAGCTCTTCCCAGATGGCTGTTATCTAGAAAGAGTAAAATAAAGTCCACAGAGAGGCAAAATATTCTACTTGGTACTCTGTGGTTCTTACCTTTCAAGTGAGATCTTGTCACTTGTCTACAGATTCTAAAATGACACATCTACACAATGGTGCCCTAATGCCATCCTATATTAAGGTCGGCAAGAGTTTTCTCAGAATCACCAGATCACCACATGTACCCTTGGGTAAGTGCCTCTCTGGTCACAGATGCAAGGTGTGTGACAGGCAGGGTCCTAGGCAGGCTATGGAAGTGAGACAGTGGGCTGCATGATGACTGAGAGTTTCACAGACTCCAACTTTTAATTTCATAACTCAGAAAATTAGTATTATTTTTATAAGAAACACTAAATTATTTTCCATTATACTTTTATTTCTATGAATTAAATGGTGTACATTTAGTTCCAATGTCATTTCTCCAGGAAGAACTTGTCATTTTAGTAGAAAATTTTATGTTTTATTTACACCTCTCATAAATAGATGTACTGTCACTGTGGGTTTCAATACACAGAGTCAATTTGTCTTCTGTCATCCCTAAAAATCCTTTAAAGGTTTTTTTTAAGTGACCTGCTTAATGTATGTTTAATTTTCATATAAATCATTTAGCATGAAATGAGGTGCATTTTTAAAAAGCAATAGCTCTTAAAGAGACGACAACCTCATTCTTATAAAAAATGTGCAAGCATCTTCTCACAAAAGACTGCTTGGCCTACTCTCGATTTCACAGAATTCATCTTGCTGGCATCAGCCTTCGATAGAGTAAAAGGTAAAGCACGTTGAGGGTGAAAGAGATCTTTGTTGTATTTACAATAAAGGTGTTTGGATATAATCTACCAGTGTATATTGAGAGGAGGGACTATGTCTCTTACTATTTTCTCCAGTTTTTTCAAATTCAAATATTTCTTCAGCTTTTATTCATAATGGATAGCCAGAACTCCTTTCAATACAGCACAAGTGTAGAACCAAAGATTTGTATCTGTTCAGATATCTATGCCTGTTGTGTTACATCCACCCTCCACTGCTCATTTAAATATTTTTCTCAACAAAGCAATGTGAAATATTATATGTGTTTGGTACATGCTTAATAAAAAAGTATGAAGACAAAACTGAAAGTTATTTGCCGTGAACAGAAGACTTTCTTTCTTACACTATGAGGTTGATTGGAGATTCTAATACAGGTCTTCAGCGTTTGTGAGGGATAAGAGCAACATTTTTGTGACAAGCTGTCTCTGGAAGTATTGTTTCTTTTCTTTCACTTGCTATTACTGGAAATGGATACATATGAATGTTGTAGATACCTATAGATAAATGAGCATCCTGATGTCTACTTGAATACTCTTTAAACTGACAAAATTCATGTTTCCCACATATTAAAAAAATTGTACAGAGATGCCATCCATGTATTCAAATTCTGTTCTTCCTACTTCTGGTGCTGTATATTTCACAAATGCTGTGCAATGAGTTTGGACCATCTGTCTGTCGGGTATGATTTACCTTCCTGGCTGTGTCTCTCTCTTTGTAGTTTTCCAGCTAAAATTCTGAAAGGGGTTACAGGATGTAGACCAGTACCCTTATGAACCTAAACCAGTCTTTTGCTCATTGTCAGTCTTATTTTTAAAGACTTAGTTTCTTTTTTAAATTCAGATCATAGATGAGGACAATGCTGATTCTCATCATGGTAAAGTTGACTGGTAAGTTACAGGAATAACAGCCAAGATCTGTTCTTTTATGCACATAAGACACGTGGCTGCATTGTAGGATGAATTCGATTATAATACATGGTCTTACATAATATACAGATTATGTTCACTTTGTCTATGGAAAAAGAGAGTATGTAGCAACCTTCTTCACCCTATAATCATTTTTCCTGCAGAACTATAATTTCCCACATCAAGTGGGAGTCCCTGATCCCTCTTTCCCACAGGACTCATGGTCTCATCTCATCTCTGGCCCAGGTGCATTGACCCAAGCCTCCTTGCTTGCTTAAGAAACATCTGAGTGCATTGTGTGTCACAGGATTAAACCTGGTGTTGGTGACTGACAGTATCAGAATGTCTAAAGTGAATCCTTCCTCAGTTAGGGCATTGACAAATCTCTCAGTTGTGTTACACGTATCAATGGGTGTTTTTAGCCTTACTGATTTATCAGAGCTCCAAATGGTGACTGCTGAAACCAAAGCAGAGCTGTCCGCATGGCCTTTCTTTGCTTTTTTCCCCAATGTGGCCTTTATTTTGTGACTTTTTCAGAACTTTATTCAGGTTACTTCCTCTGTGATTTATTTGTTGTTGTTTGCAACAAAATATCTCACTGAATCAGCTGGTTTTGTGCAATTTAAAAAATGTGAATTTTGTGTTTGAAATTCTGGATGAGGCAGGTCCTGATTCAGCACTGTCACCGTTAAGAGCCATATTGGCTGTATCCCCTACATCATATTGTGGATGCAAGGAGCTGCTGTGGTGTCCTCTGTTCCCCTAAGCTGTGCTGAGTCTGGCAGGAGTCCACTGAATGAAGCATGGCTGGGTTGGGACACTGCTGCATCATTTGTCTTAGTCTGTTTTCTTGTGTGCACAGTCTCAAGAATGTATTCTCTGGTAAATATTAGTACAGAAGTAGCTTTATGCCTTTCTGCTTTATACATACAGACAAACACAGGACAAAGCCACATGGAGTGTGCTTGCTAATACAGTTGTGGGATTCACAAAATGTGGAGAGAGCTGGATGGTTGGTACTTTTTTCTCTCATATGTGTTATCCTCCATGGGAACTAATAACATAACTGGGTGCTCTTGAGTGCAGCAATCTCCTGTATTAATGCTGTGCAGAAAGGATATTGATCTTCTCCAGAAAGTTTTTCCATTTTCTGGTAAGAACCCAGGCCTCCCCCGACATCCTGAATGGTGAGTAAACTTGGAAAATCTGCACACATCTCTCACCTCATGCTTCATAACTGTACTTTCCTAAACAATGAGCAATGCTTATAATAATGTAGTTCTATCCTTCAGTTTATGAAAGAGTCACACATGGCACTTGACCCATTTTATAAGATTGTTTGCCCAACACAATTAATGAAAACAGAATTAAATCAAAGTTTCAGTTTAGCAAAAGCAATGCACAAAGTTGAGTTTATAATTTACATATTATTTTTTCATGAAACTCTTTAAACATTTTTTTAAATTTTGCTACCTTGAATCAACTCGAGTCCTAGCTGTTGAAAGAAAGGCGCTGTGCTGCTGAGCTCTGTCCTCAGCCCTCAAAATAAAATTTAGTTATTATTATATCAATTTAAATTAGGTCAATTTAAATTGCCTTTAAAATATCATAACTATAGATTTCATAATTTGCATAGTATAAATGTACAGGAAATAAGTGTGTCATTCATAAAACATAAGAGAGAAAGTAAAACACTAAGGACTCAGAAATCAGCAAAAGTCAGAGACATCTGATAGACATATTTTCCATGTTCCACCTGAGTGAATAACAAGACCAAAGATCAATTTGCTGACTGTGTGAATAGAGAAAACTGTTATTTTCTTTTATAAATATTTTATGAAAGGTGAAACATTTCTAGTTTTTCTGTGATATATTTATTTTAAAACTATTTCCATAGGATTGAGGCCACATACTTCCTTCCCTCTAATTTTTATATTGTGATCACGTGTTCATTGTGTCTCAACAGTTCAGATTCCTCTCAGTTGCTTATGGAGCATATGTTCTAAGAAGCTATGAATGTCATTTTTTTATTGTTTTATTTTGAAGACAGTAAAATACAACAGAAAAAGACACAACAAAGCCAGTTGAGACTGTACCAGTGAAAGTGATGCAGAACTTCACAGCAGGAGATTGGAATAACTGTAATAGTTACCATAGTATATCTTGTTATCTTCACAATACTCACCATTCAGTCAGGTACAGCAAAATCAAACCAAAATCAGAACTTTATAAAACTGATTGAAAGAGAATATTGAATAGAGCAAAATAAGTAATCAGAAAAAATCAAAACAGTGAAAATGATATTTGCCTTCAAAGAGATGATAGAAGGAAAGCCACCATATCTGCTATATTGCATGTGGTCATCCTCCCAAGAGATGCTCAGACCTCTGGCTCCCAGTTGCTAATGAGGGGAGGATAGGATGTTTGATTCTCAGCTCATGCATTAATAGGCTAATGGGAGATGCTGACTGGTTCTCTTCCTGACTTGCCCATGGCTTGCTCATGCCACAGCTGCTTACCAGGTAGGCAGGCATGTTGCTTTCTTGTTCAGCACCATTAGTCCCAACATGGCTGGATCTTGGGAGATGCTGACTGGTTCTCTTCCTGGGTATCCCATAGCTTAATCTCCTTACAGCTGCTTCCCAGGAAGGCAAGTGTGTTGCTTTCTTATTCAGCACTCTTAGTTCCAACATGGCTAGATCGTGGGAAATGCTGAATGGTTCTCTTCCTGGCTCACCTGATGCTGGCTAGCACTACAGCTGCTTACAGGAAGTTGGGCTTGTTGCTTTCTTGTTCATTACCCTTAGTTCCAACATGGCTGGATCATGGGAGACACTGAGTGGGTCTCTTCCTGGCTTGCCCACAGCTCGCTTGCACCATGAATGATTACCAGAAAAACAGGCATGTTGCTTTCTGGTTCAGTGCTCTAAGTTCCAACATGGCAGGATTTCAGGAAATGCTGATTGGTTCCCTTCCTGGTTCACCCACCACTCACTAGTAAAATGGCTACTTTGAATGTCATTATAATCTCTGATGTTGAAATGATAAGCCTGTGACATTACTTGCCTATAACTATGTCCTCACACTAGGATCTTAACATTGAAAATTTGTGAAGGTTGATGTAAAGCAGATACCAGCATCTCATTTGAAGATAACCAAAGAAGTTTATGGTCTCCACATTCTGTAGTAAAAATTCTACACTTGAGCCCCATAAACTTGACAGAAGTATCTTGTCTTGATGAAGCAAGGCATGAAAGTATGAAGTCATTGTGAGCCACTTTCAAGGTGAGAGTGTTTGCTTCTGACCTAATTAAAACCATAAGAAAGACTCTTCAGGATTTACTTAAAGTATGGGTACATTAAAGATTCTCTTTCTATATCATTATGATTGAGTGAAAAGAAATTTAGAATTCATGGTTCTAATAATAAAAAATAATTTCATTGTCATTACTGATCTAGGATTGGCTGGCATGGGCATCTAGAATATATGAATGGTAGAGTCTTTGAAGATTGAATATCAATTTAACTTTATGCATGTCATAAACAGAAATTGTTAGGTGTCTAATGTTTTGATATTCATTTCTCCTTACTCTTTCAGGCTGAGACAGAGATATAAAATTTTAAAGCATATTAATTCTCTCAAGCTTTCTGCATGAGGAGCTATATAATAATGATAACAATACTTGAAATTTCATTCTTCAGCCTGGCTCTCTTCATGATTAGGACATTTGTACACATTATATATCCACAAAATAAATATATTTGTCTTATCAACCATATGACTGTGACTCAGATGAGTTAACTGACTTTTCAAATCCTGTATTTGATACATGTCACATCATAGATTTCAATCAAATCCATTTGACTTCAGAACATACCGAGAAACACTTGTTCTTTATGAATATTTGGTCCAACTATAGACTAAAATAAAGATATCATTAACACAACACAAATGTGTATGCCTATCCTATGAACTGTCTGAGAGGATCTTAGTTTCTGATGTAGGTGAATCTCTCCCATCTAGCCTCAAGAAGTACAACTTTTACTATATAGTTTGCACATTTTCTACTTTCTCTAGATATAAAGACAAATAGAACCTTGTGCCTGGTGAAGGAAACTCAACATCAAGACAAAAACATGGAAACATCGTCCATCACCTATGTGAGTTTTCTCAGATGTGCTGTGGGGCCACTGAAGTGGCAGACATAATTCACCTGATCTCGGGAAAGGTGACATCTGAAGTAGAGAGGATGAATATGGATAAATTCAATCATCTGAAGAAGGCATAATGATGGCAAAGTTGATAATGGTGGTGATATTTGTGATAAATACTTTTTCTTGACATTTCCCCTCCAACTTTTATTGCTTTTCTTTTGCTATGATGGTGAAGAAAATCATAAAGCTTTCCAGGTATACTGATATAAGTCACATAGTTTACTTTGAAGTCACTGTTGGGATCATAGCCAATACTTTCCTCCTTCTAGTTCATATCCTCACATTTCTTGTCAAGCACAGGCCCAAGCCCTTTGAACTGACTATTTCTCAGTTGGCCCTGATCCACCTGGTGATGCTGACAACTGTGGGCTTCATAGCTACAGACACTTTTGGGTTTGAGTACTGGTGGAATGACCTCACGTGTAAATTTGTTATCTATGTATATAGGTTGATGAGGGCCCTCTCTATCTGTAACACTTGCCTGCTGAGCATCCTCCAGGCAATCACTCTAAGCCCCAGAAGCTCTTGTTTGGCAAAATTCAAACAGAAATCCACACATCACTATCCGTGTTGCCTTGTCTTCTTATGGGTCTTCAATATGCTCCTGAATGGTCGTTTCTTAGTCTCCATTGGTGCCACCCCAAATGTGACCTCACCCAGTCTCATGTTTGTCTCTGAATCCTGCTCTCTGTGGCCTGTTAGTCCCTCATTCAGGTACATACTTTTCTCATTGTTGAACATTCAGGATATCTCCTTTATAGGGCTGATGACTCTCTCAAGTAGATACATGGTTAGTCTCTTGTGCAGGCATAAGAGGCAGTTTCAATATCTTCACAGCACCAGCCCTTCTCCAAAGGCCTCCCCAGAAAGAAGGGCCACCCGGACCATTCTGCTGCTCATGGGGTTCTTTATGCTCATGTACTTCTTGGACTGTGTTACATCCTCCTCCAGTGCAATATTGTGGAGCAATGACCCAATTAATCTTTGTGTCCAGATGCTTGTGGGCAACGGCTATGCCATAGTCTGTCCTTTTATTCTCATGAGCACTGAGAAACAAATGATTGAATGCTTAATAGTCAGGTGGAAAAGACAATGAATGTTCAAGTATTGGCTGATGGATAACTTACATTTAGATAAAGAAATGTGTGGAATTTCTCTTGGATCTTTTAAGTATATGTAGCTTTATTTTTTCTCTTAAACATATTTACTTTAATATATGCAAATAATGGATAATTTAGCAGTATGACTGAAGAAATACAGGCTTGTTTTTCAGTGATGTTCATATGATCTGGCCCTTTTATGTAGACAAGCTCTAAAAAATAGGATGTATGTTATGAACATAGAACACTGATATTATGAGGAAAGGGAAGAGCCACAACAAGTAGGAAGAAGACATCAAACAGAAAGTGCTCAAAGGCAGTTGCTGGGTCATCTTGGTATTTCTCACTTTATTGTTTTTCCTTTATAATGTTAATTTGATTATACAGAAACTTTAAAATATGCATAAAATCAAACAGAATAATATTACATATCCTTGATAAATACTTTGATGACTTTAATAAGTAAATTAATATGTGCATAATGCATAATATTGTTCACATGTAACAGTTTATTAAATGGTACTCTAATATTGACTATATAAATACATATTTGGAAAATTCCCACAAAATTTAGACATTGTGTTAATATTAATGTAGTGTTGATTTGCTAGATATAATTTAATGACTGCAAATCACAAATAGCAGGTAGAAAAATTTATATTTCCTTCCTTTAGAAATCTGTATAACTTCATGCATAATATATAGATAAGTTTCACATATATATTTAAATTTATATCAAGCTATATCAAATTAACTCAAATATGTAATTTTGTTTTATTTTAAAATGCAAAACAGAAAAAAGAATAGAAGCAATATGTAAGGTAAAACAATAGTAAGAAATTAACACTAATTAGTATAGTACATATTATTATCTTAAAGGTAGTTGTTCAGGTTAAAGCTATTGAAGGAAGAAAATGATCAAACAAACAATGAAAGCACAGACTATTCCTTTTGATGAAATAACAGAGATTAGTAGTATAGTTACATATGTTGTATGTACATATGTATACTTTTATACATATAATCTTTCCCTTGCTTCTTTCTTTTCCCCATCCCAATTATTATTTCATTTTGAGCACTTCGTTCCCTTTCATTACCACAATATCTATTGTACTTTTTGGATCTTATTACTGTTTCAGTACATTTCTTACTCTAATGACATAATACAATATTTAAAAATGTGAATTTAATTCATTTCATTGATGAGTATGGCCTTAATTTGCCTCCATTTACCTATAAATGCCTCAAGAATATCCTTCTTTATAAATATCTCAAGATTGTCCTTCTTTATATCCTTCATTATACCATCCTGGAAAAATAACACATCTTATTATCTATTTTGCAGTTCATACACATTTGGGTTATTTTGAAGATTTAACTATTGCAAATTATTCTGCTATAAACATAGGTGCATATATCACTGTTGCATTATGTTTTCAGTTTCTCTGGGAAAATACCCAGAGGAGAAGAGCTGACATAAATGGGACTTCCAACCCTACTTTAATGAGTAATCTCCACACTGATTTCCACAGTCATTATATCAGTCTACCTTTCCACCAAGAGCAGAGAATATTCCTTTTTCCTCATACCCCACCAACGTTTGTTATTGGTTTATTTCTTGATGGTATCCATTCTTGCCGGGGTGAGATGGAGTCCAGCGTTGTTTTAATTTGCATATCTTGAATGACGAGTGACATTGAACATTTCTTCATGTATTTATTTGCCATTTGTATTTCTTCATCTGAGAAGTGCATCTTTATCTCAGATGCCCATTTTTGGACTGGGGGCCTTTGAATTTGGGGGCCTGATATTTTTCAATTCTTTATATGTTCTATATATAAATCTTTTGTCTGAGGGAGAGCTGGCTAAAATTCTTTCTCATTCTATGGGTTTTCTTTTCACTTTGTGGGTGATTTCTTTTGAGGTACAAAAATTTTTTAATAAGATGTATCCAAGTTATTGATTCTTTGAATACTTCCTGTGAAGTTTTCATTTTGTTCATAAATATTTTGCCTACCCTTATGCCTTCAATATCTCTAGCTACCTTGTCTTCCAGTAGATCTACTATTTGTGCTTTAAAATTTAGATCTTTGATCCATTTTGACTTTAGTTTAATGCATGGTGATATACATGATTCTAGTTTCAGTCATTAGCCTGTGAAAAGCCAATTTTACCAGCACCATTTATCAAAGAGGCTATTGTTCGTCCATTGGACATGTCTAGCCCCTCTGCCAAAGATAAGGTGGCAGAGTGTCATTCTAGTTGTTTCTGTGTTATGTAATCTGTTCCACTGATCCTCAGGTCTGCTTTTGTTTGCCAGTATCATGCTGACAATCACAGTAGCTTTGTAATATAATTTCAAGTCAGAGATTGTGATGTGTCCTACCTTGATTTTGTTTCTCAGGATTGTTGAGTTTTAGGACTGATTTCTCTAGATCTGTGAGGTATGTTAATGGTTATTTGATTGGGATTGCATTAAATCTTTATAAAAATTTTGGGACTATGGCCATTTTTACTATGTTGGTTCTTCCCATAAAGAGCAAGGAATATATTTCCACTTTCTGACATCTTCTTCTAGCTCCTTTTGTAAAGAACTATAGTTTTCATTGTATAGGTTTTTCAACATCCTTTGGTAGGCTGATTCCTAAGTACTACATTTTTTGGATGCTATTGTGAAAGATATTATTTCCATAATTTTTCCATCAGTGACCGTGTTTTTTGTGTACAGGAATGCTATTGATTTTCAAGTGTTGACTTTGTATCTAAGATACAGTACTCAATTTGTTTATTAAGTCTATAGTCTTTGGATTGTGTTTTCTATATAGAGTACTATGTCATCTGCAAATAGTGATAATTTGATTTCTTCCTTTCCTATTCTATTCCTCTCATTTCTTTCTGTTGTCTAATTGCTCTGCCTAATATTTCCAGAACTATATTGAATAGGAGTGGTGATAGTGGATATTCTTGTGTTGTTCCTTATTTTAGAGTAAAATTTTCAATTTTTTTCTATTTAGTATGATGTTGGCTATGGTTTGTCATAAATGGTATTTATCAGATTGAAGTATATACCATCTACTCTGATTTTAATTTATTTTATTTTTATTTAAAAATAAAAGTCAAAAAAGAACTAAAAGCAAAAGACATAAACAACAATGGCAAACTTAAAACAATAACAATATAAGTTTTCAAAACAAAATGAAAGAAATTTAACAATGATTGTTATATTGATATTGTTCTCTTTTTTTCAAAGAAAGAGAAGAATATTAAGGAAAACAGAAAACCAGAAAAGAAGGATAGAAAAATGCTTAATATAAAAAAAACATTGAATCTCTAGTTGATTCATTACTCATTGTTGTCCTAAAAATTAGTTTCCAAAGTCACAAAATAAGAGCAAAAATAGTGACTAGACACTCAAACATTGACAGTGCAAATCCTTCAGTTCAATGTTCCAACAGAAGTACAGTAATATGGCCATCTATCTTACACACTATACATACCATTATACTCTTTAGAATACTTTCCTTCACTTTTGCTTTCACAGTATCTATTATATTTTTTGGTTCCCATTATTCTGTCAGTTTTTATTGCTTTTTACTCTAGAGAGGCAATGTGCTATTTACCCATGTGAGTCTGGTTTATTTCACTAATGAGGATATTTTCAAGTTGCCTCCATTTACCTATAAAGGCCTCAAGATCATCCTTTTTATAGATGAGTAGTATTCCATTGTATAAAAATAGCACATTTTTTCATCCACTCTGCATTTGATGAGCATCTTGGTTGTTTCCAAGATTTAGCTATTACAGATTGTGCTGCTGTGAACATGAGTGCACATATATCACTATGATATGAACTTGTCAGTTCTTCTGGGAAAATACCCAGGAGGGGAATACCTGGATTGAATGGAACTCCCAATCCTAGTCTTCTGACAATTCTCCATATGGATTTCCATCATGGTTGCACCAGTTTACATTCCCACCAACAGTGCAGCAGTGTTCCTTTTTCCCCCTGCAACCTCGCCAACATTTGTGTTTATCTCAGATGCCCATTTTTGGAGAGGGTCTATGAATTTGGGAGTTTGATGTTTTTCAGTTCTTTATATATTCTGGATATAACTCCTTTATCTGAGGGATTGTTGGCTAAAATTCTTTCCCATTCTTTAGGTTTTCTTTTCATTTTTTGGCAATTTCTTTTGAAATACAAAAACTTTTTAGTAATATGAGATCCCAGTTGTTGATTCTTTGAAGTATTTCCCATGTGGCTTGCATTTTATTCATGAATTTTCTCCCTACCCCTATGTCTCTAAGGTTTTTAACTACTTTGTCTTCCAGTAGATTTAGTGTTTCTATTTTAATATTTAGATCTTTGATATATTTTGACTTTAGTTTAGTGTACACTGATAGCCACGGGTCTATCTTCAGACTTCAGCATGTAGAAAGACAGTTTTTCCAACCACATTTATTAAAGAGGCTATCTTTTTTCCAGTGAACACCTTTAACCCCTTTGTCAAATATAAGGTGGTTGAGTGTCTTTGTAGTTGTGTTTGCATCTTCTAATCTGTTCCATTGATCCTCAGATCTGTTTCTTTTTCCAGTACCGTGCTCATTTTATTACTATGGCTTTGTAGTATAGTTTCAAATCGGGAATTAAGATGCCTCCTGTCTTGTCTTTGTTGCCTGGAATTGTCTTTGCTTTTCTAGGTTTCTTCCATTTCCAAATGAGTTTTTGGAATATTTTCTCTAGATTTGTCAGGTAGGTTAATAGTATTTTGATTGTGATTGCATTAAATCTGTATAACAGTTTTGGGAGTATGGCCATTTTCACAATGTTGGCTCTTCCTAACCAAGAGCAAGAGATATCTCTCCACTTTCAAATATCCACTTCAGCCTCCTTTTTAAAGAGTGATATAATTTTAAGCATATATGTCTTTTATGTTCTTGGTTTGGTTGATTCCTAAGTATTTCGTTTTTTAGATGCTATTGTGAAGAGTGATATTTCTATAATTTCTCAGTGAGTTTTTTGCTTATGTACAGGAATGCTATTGATTTTTGAGTGGTGACTTTGAATCCAACTATGCTGCTGAATTTGTTTATTACCTCTAGTAGTCTTAATGGAGTTTTTGTGGTCTTCTATGTACAGTATCATATCATTTGCAAATAATGATAATTTAACTTCTTCTTTTCCTATTTTTATTCCTTTTATTTCTCCTTGTCTAGTTGCTCTGGGTAATATTTCTAGAACTATATTGAATAGGAATGGTGATAATGGACATACTTGTCTTGTTCCTGATTTTAGAGTGAAGGCTTTCAGTTTTTGCCCTTTTAGTATATGATGTTGGCTGTTGGATTGTCATAAATGACCTTTATGAGATTGAGATACATACTGTCTGTTCCAAGTTTTTATAGGGTTTTTATCATGAACACATGTTGGACTTTATCAAGAGCTTTTTCTGCATCTATTGAGATGATCATGTGATTTTTATTATTGGCTCTGTTGATGTGGTGTATTACATTTATTGATTTGCATATGTTGAGCCATCCCTGCATTCCTGAAATAAATGCCACTTGGTCAGGATCTATAATCCTCTTGATGATTTGCTGCATTCTATTTGCCAGTATTTTATTGAGAATCTTGGCAACAATGTTCATTAGTGAGATTGGCCTATAGTTCTCCTTTTTGGTTGGGTCTTTCTCTGGTTTTGGTATCAGGGTAATTCTTGCCTCCAAAAATGATTTAGGGAGGATTGCTTTTCTTTCAATTTCATTGATGAGTTTAAGGATTGTTGACATTAAATCTTCTCTAAATTTCATATAGAATTCAGCTGTGAATCCATCAGGACCTGGGCTTTTCTTTGTTGGTAAGCTTTTTATCAGGTTTTTTATTTTAGTAGCTGATATTGAGTTATTCAAAATTGTTGTATCTTCTTGATTGAGCTTTGATAGTTCATATGTTTCTAGAAATCTGTCCATTTCCTTTCTGTTTTCCACTCTATATGAGTAGAGATTTTCAAAGTAGGTGTTCATGATCTTTGAATTTCAAAAGATTTGTAGTAATTTCCCATTTTGCATCCTTATTGTGTGGATTTGGGTTTTTTTCTTTCTTTTTCTTGATAACTTTGGCAAGAGGTTTATCAATTTTATCCTCTCAAAAAATCATCTCTTTGATTTGTTAATTCCTTGTATTTTTTGTTTCAATTGCATTGATTTCTGCTCTAATCTTTACAATTTCCTCTCTTCTATGAGTTTGGGTTTGACTTGCTCTTCCTTTTCGAGGAGTTTGAGATGTAGCATTAGGTTATTTATTTGTGCTTGTTCCATTTTCTTGATTTGACTATTTATTGCTATATATTTTCCTGTTAGGACTGCTTTCATTGCATCCCAAAGCTTATAGTATGCTGCACTTTCATTGTATGGTAGGTATTACTTTATTTCTTCTTTGATTTCATCTGTAATCCACTGGTGGCTGAGAAGGATGTTATTTAATTTCCATGTATTTATGCAGGTTTTGCAGTTTTTTGCCATTGATTTGCAATTTTAGTGCACTATGATCACATATTATGCATTGGATAATTTCAATAATTTGCATTTACTTAGAAATACTTTATGAGTTAATATAGGTCTATTTTGGAGAATGACCCATGTGCAGCTGTGAAGAATATATATTCTGAAGTGGTTGGGTGGAACAGTCCGTAAACATCCACAAAGTCCATTCATTCATACGTGTGTTTCAGTTCTGTTATTTCTTTGCACACTTTTTGTCTCATTGATCTATCTCTCCTATTACAATTATGTTCTTGTGTACTTGGTTTTTCATGTCCATTAGTGTTTGTCTTATATAGTTTGGTGCTCCTGTATTTGGTGCATATATATTTAAAATTGTTAATTCTTCCTCATGCAGTTTTCCACTTAAATGTATGTAGTGGCTGTCTATCTCTTTTACTCCTTTTAGGTTTGAAGTTCACTTTGTCTGCAAACAGAATAGTTACCCCTGATTTTTCTGGTTTCCTGTTGCATGCAATACTGTTTTCCATCTTTGACTTCTAGTCTATGAGTTTCTTTTTGAGTCAGGTGTGTTTCCTGTATACAGCATGTTGTGGGGTCCTGTTTCTTGATCCATTCTGTCAACCTGCTTCTTTGGACAGGTGAATTGAGCCCTTTTACAATTATGGTTATCACTGATATGTACTTACTTGACTTTGCCACGTTATGTTCCTGTTGTTGGTTTCTCAATTTCCTCCCTTGTTTAATTTCTTGTCCAGCCTGGTGGTTTCTTTCTGTTGTTTTTCTTGAGATTGTGGCCATTTGTATCTCTTTCAAGTATGTCTTTCAATACTCTTTCTAGGGTTGGTTTGGTAGATATGAATTTCTTCAGTTGTTCTTTGTCATGGAAGTATCTTGCTTCTCCATTAAATTTGAAAGACAATTTGTGGTTATGTCAGTCTGGGTTGAAAGTTGTTTTCTTTTAGGGCTTGAAATACTTCACTATAAGCTCATCTTAACCTGAAGGCTTGTGCTGGAAAGTCTGCTGTAATTCTTGTAGGCTTTCCTTGATAGGTGAGTAGTGTCTTTTCTGTAACAGCTTTTAGTATTCGTTTTTTATGCTGTATGTCTGGAATCTTAATTATTATATGTCTGGGTGTAGATTTATATTGGTTTATGACTGTTTGGCAGCATGTTATTTGCATTGTCTCCTGCATCCTCACTGATGCCTATTAGTCTTACATTATTTCTCTTGGCGTAATCTCAAAGCTGCCGGGATTGTCATTTCATGCTGATTTGTGTTTCTATAAGTTCTATCTTTTCATGGTCACTAATTGTGATCCTGTTGTCAAGGTCTGAAATTCTATCCTCAGCTTCTTTAAACAGTTTTTCCAGCTTTCAATAGAAGTTTTTATTTCTTGGATATCTGTTTGGATTTGTTTCATGGAATCTGCTTGTTTTCTACATTGCTCATTCAAAGTTTCAATCAATTTACTATGCTGCTGTATTTTTTTATCTATTTCTTCCTAGCTATGTTAAGCAAATTCTTTACTAAAGTTGTTATTTTTGTCTTTACATAAGACATTCTTTCTACTTTGATTTTCTCTATAGCCTCACAGATTTGTTTCTTTACTTCATTTGCTATGTTTACAGAGATTTCTGGTGTATGACTTTTAAAGTCCTACATTTCTCTGTCACCTATTCTTGCACCTGATGGACTAGATGTTTGAGATTGCATTTTGAATTTTTGTTTTGTAATTTTTACCTTCTGGGCCAATATCTGGTTATTTATTCCCAATAGTCACAACTGTTGGCTGTGTATGTCCCAGACTCCTACTGTGTGGTTGATGCCTTTCCAATTGTTGGGTACCTAGTGTTGGAAGCTACCAGGGTCCTCTGTTTGGGTGAGGGGACACCAGGTCTCCAGTCAAACCAGCACTGCCAGTTCACTGCAGTTCACAGTTCTGGGAAGGGGAGTGGGAGCCAAACGTTCACAGACGTGCTTGGTCTAAAAGATGTTTAAGGTGGCTGAGGGCAGCAGGTTGAGCCAGGGTGGGTGTAGCAATCCTCTGGGTCAGCACAAGTGAGGAGCATGCTGGGTTGCTGGCATGGCTCAGTGGTCTGAGCTGGGAAGGAGCACACTGGTCATCTTTTGTGCAGTAGCAGTGGAAGGACACTGAGGTGGGCAGGCCTGGGTCAGCTGCCTGAGCTAGTGGTGAGGAGTTTGATAGTCTTCTCTGCACAGCAGTTAGGGGGAGGCACTGAGGCACACAGGCACACCCATTGAATGGAGCAGGGACAGAGCCCAGTGTTCTTCCTCCAAGCCATAGTGGTTGGGAGTAGCCTGGGGCACCGAGGTGCTCAGGTATGCCCAGCAACATGAGCAGGGGCCAACCTTGGTGTTTTTCCTTCCCACAGTGGCAGCCAGGGGAGCAACTCTGGGGGCCAAGGTGTCAGGCACTCCCAAGGGCCTGAGCAGGGGCAGAGCGCAGCACCTTCCACCATGGGACTGGGTAGTGGCCAGGTACCAAGGCATGTAGGCAGGCCCAGCAGCCTGAGCAGCTGAAGAACCTGGTGTTTCCCCCCCCCACAGGGGCAGTTGAGAGCATCCCAGGGCACATTTGTAGGCAGGCAGCCCAGTAACACCAGCAAGAGCCAAGCTTTGTGCTCTTTCTCCCCTCAGTGGTGTGTGGGAGTGGCCTGAGGCAATGAGGCATTAAGGCACTACTAGCCGAGTGAGTGGGGGTGGAGCTTGCTGCTTCCTTGGAGTGGCATGTTCCTCCACAGGGCTGTGGTGGTGCGGGGTGCCTAGGCACAATGAGCAGGGGCAGCCCAGTGTTCTACTCCAATTTTATGTGTTTCATCACGAACAAGTGTTGGACTTTTTCCAAAGTTTTTCTGGCCAGCTTCCCAGTGCTGGTGGGGGAGAGTTTGGGACATCACTCCCAGCAATTAGGTGCCTGCCCCACCTCCTAGGACACTGGACTAGCCAGCAGAGGTTTCATGGGCTTGAGTGGACCATGCCCAGAGACTTTTATTCAACCAGGAGACCAGGCCCCCACCACTGAGAAAGAGGAGGTAGGCCTGCACATGCTTCAAGGGGAGTTCCAGCTTCCCAGCACTGGTGGGGAGAGTTTGGGACATCACTCCCAGCACTTGGGTGCCCACCCAAACCTCTAGACACTGGACTAGCCAGAAGAAGAATCTCAGGCATGAGTAGACCATGCCCAGCAACCTTTATTCAACCAGGGGACCAGGCCTGTGCTCCAGAGAGATGGGAGGTAGGCTTGCAAACACTTCAAGGGGAGTTCTAGCTTCCCTGCTCTAACCGGGGAGAATTTGGGACATCACTCCCGGTGCTTGGGTGCCTACCCAGCCCTCTACAACATTGGACTAGCCTGAAGAGGTTTCAAGGGTTTGAGTGGACTATGCTCAGTGACCTTTATTCAACCAGAGGACCAGGTCTGTGCTGCAGAGAGGGGAGGTAGGCCCACAAGCACTGCAAGGTGATTTCCAGGTTCCAGGTGCTGGCAAGGGAGAATTTGGGACATCATTCCCAGCACTTGGGCACCTGCCCAGCTGCCAAAGACACTGAACTAGCCTGAAGAGGTTTCATTGGCTTGAATAGACCACGCCCAGTGAAGTTTATTCAACCAGAGGACCAGGCCCAAGCAACCTAGACAGATGAGGGGACCAGGCCCATGCTGCCAATAGAGAGGAGTTAGGCCCACAGGGAGAGATGGGCCAGACCCATGCTGGGAAGGGAGTTCCAGCATCCTAGCCCTGGCACTAGGAGAATTTGGCCACTTGATTCCCAGGAGGAGCCAAGGGTACAGGAGGTGATATCCAATATGCCAGGGAAAGTTTTGGAACATCACTTGAAACAGAGAAATATAGGAAAATGACAAAACAAAAGACCAAAATTCAATCTCAAACCTCCAGCCCATACCAAGAAAGCCTAGGAGCCATGTACATAGAAGAAAATTCTAGTCATAGGCCTCAAATACTGGAAATAATATCAACTGAAATAAAGTAGCAAGTACAGGAAGCTATGAAGGAACTCAAATCAGAAATAATCTCCAAGCTAGCAGAAGAAATGATAAAAGTAGTGAAAGAAATAGTGAATGTATCTAAAGAAGACACACCTAAAAAATTAGAGAACAAAGCAAACAGATAGAATTCCTGAATGAACAGTATAAGAAACAAACAGAATACATGAAACAGATTCAAGGAGATATACAGGAAATCAAAAATTCTATTGAAAGTTACAAAAACTGCCTCAATGAAAGTGAAGATAAAATTTCAGACTTTGAAGATAAGATAGCTGCTAGTGAATAGGAAAGGAAAGATCTTTTAAAAATAACAAGTAATCAAGAAATAATAATTCAACAGTTGCAAGATGATGCAAAGAAAAACAACATAAGATTAATAGGGGTAAATCAGAAAGAAGGTAACAACACAAATGATATCAAGAGTCTATGTACAGAACCAATAGCTGAAAATTTCCCAAACATAACAGTGGAAACTGACATACAGATTAGTGAAGCATATAGGACTCTAAATAGCCATAACCAAAATAAAACTACACCCAGACATATAAAAATCACCATCCCAGATATCCAATATAAGAACAGAATATTAAAAAGCTGTTAGAGAGAAAAAACAGATCACCTATAAAGGAAAACCTATTAGATTCACATCAGACTTCTCAACATAAACAATGAAGCTGAGAAGAGCATAAAGTGAAGTATCAGATCCTAAACAAAAATAACTTTCAACTCAGACTGATATACCCTGCAAAAGTGTCCTTCAAAATGGATGGAGAAATAAGGTACTTCCATGACAAATAACAGCTGAAGAACTTCATGATCACCAAACCAGCCCTGCAAAGAATACTCAAAGACATTCTAGATACACATAGGAAAAACCACTAAGCAAGAGAGACAACTAAACAGAATGGAAAGGTAAAAATACAATAGCAGAAAGACAACATGTCAACAATAAAATGATATATAACAGACATAACCATTAGTGTAAATGACTTCAACTCACCAATTAAAAGAAACAGACTGGCAGAATGGATCAAGAAACAATGTCCAATCATATGCTGTCTACAAGAAACCCATCTAACCCAAAATAAAATTCATAAACTGAAAGTCCAAGGATGGAAAAAAATACTTCATGCAACAGGAACTCAAAAAAAAAAGCAGGGGTTGCTATTCTGTTGGCAGAAAAATTAAACTTCAAACCAAGAATAATCCGAAGAGATAAAAAAGGTCACTACATACTAGTTAAGGGAAAACTTCAAGAAGGAGAGATAACAAACTTAAATCTACATACACCAAATTCCAGAGCACCCAGCTATACAAAGCAAGCATTAACAGAAATGAAAAATCAAATAAACAATAACACAATTATAACAGGAGACCTTAACATGCCATTGAAACAAAGGGACAGATCAACTACAGACAAAAGCAGCAAAGAAATAGCAGAACTGAATCACAAATGTGAACAAATGGATTTGATAGGTGTATACAGAGTGTCCCATCCAACTATATCAGAATATGCATTCTTCTCAGCAGTACATGGGACATTCTCTAAAATAGACCATATACTAGCCCACAGAATATATTTGAGTAAATGCGAAAGAATTGAAAATATCTCATGAATGTTATCAGATCATAGTACCATGAAACTGGAAAGTAATGATAAAAGAGACTGCAAAAACTGCCACATACACATGAAAATTGAATAATACACTCGAGCAATCAATGGGTCACAGAGGAAATTAAAGAAAAATTAAGCAATATCTACAAGCAAACAAAAATACAAATACAAATTACCAGAAATGGTGGGATGCAATGAAAGCAATCCTCAGAGGAAAATTTATTGAACTGAGCTCCCACATTAGGAAAACAGAACAAACACACACACAAAAATCTTATACTACACCTCAAACATCTAGAAAATGAAGACCAAGCCAAGCCCAAAGCCAAAAGAAGGGAGGAAATTTTAAGGATCAGAGCAGAAATTAATGCAATAGAGACTAAGAAAACAATACAAACAATCAATGAAACAAAGAGTTGGTTCTTTGAAAAAATAAGTAAAGTTGATAAGCCCCTAGCTAACCTTATTTTAAAAAGGAAGGAAAAGGCTCAAATTCATGCAATACAGAGTGAAAAAGTGAAATCACTAATGACTCTGTGGAAATACAGCAGATCATCAACACCTATTTCAAAAACCTCTACTCTCATACATTTGATAACACAGAAGAAATAGAAAGATTCCTAGAAACATATGAACCACCAAAGCTGGATCAAGAAGATGTAAAACTGCTGAATAACCCAATTTCAATCAATTAAATTGAAAATGTAATTAAGCCCTTAACAAAAAAGAAGAACCCAGGCCGAGACAGATTCATTGTGGAATTCTACCAGAAATACAAAAAAAAGCTAATGCCCACACTCCTCAAACTGTTCAATAAAATTGAAAGGGAAGCAATTCTCCCTAAGTCATTCCTGGAAGTCATGCCTGGAAGCAAATACCAAAACTTGAGAAAGACCCAACTGAAAAAGAGAACTACAGGCCAATCTCCCTAATGAACATACATGCAATAATTCTCAATAAAATATTGGCAAACAGGATGCAGCAAATAATCAAGAAAATTATACACCATGATCAAGTGGGATTCATCTCAGGCATGCAGGGATGGTTCAACATATGGAAATCAATAAATGTAATCCACCATATCAATAAAGCCACAAGTAAGAATCACATGATCATTTCTATAGATGCAGAAAAAAGCTTTTGATAAGATCCAAAACCCATTCATTATAAGAACTTTATAGATAATTGGAATAGATGGTCTTTACCTCAATATGATAAAGGCCATCTATGGCAAACCAACAGCCAGCATCATATTAAATTGCCAAAAACTGAAAGCCTTTACCTTAAAATCAGGCACAAGACAAGGATGTCCATAATAACCACTCCTATTCAACATAGTACTGTAAATACTAGCCAGAGAAATTTGACAAGAGAGAGAAATGAAAGGAGTAAAGATAGGAAAAGAGGAACTTAAACTATCACTATGTGCAGATGACATAATACTCTACATAGAAGACTTCCAAAACTCAATTGAAAGATTCCTTGATATAAAAAATAAATGCAGCAATGTAGCTGGATACAAAGTCAATACTCAAAAATCGATAGCATCACTATACACTAAAAACACAATCACTGAGAGACAAATAAGAGAAGCCACACTCTTTATACTAGCATCAAAACAAATAAAATACTTAGGAATTAATCTAATGAAAGAAATAAAAGAGCTATACAGAGAAAATTATAATATCCTGAAAAAAGAAATTGAAGAGGACCTCAGAAAATGGAAAGACATCCCTTGTTCATGGATAGGAAGAATAAACATTGTGAAAATTGCCATTCTCCCAAAATGTTATACACATTCAATGAAAATACCACTAACATACCTCATAGATCTAGAGAAGTCACTCCTAAAATTCATCTGGAACCAGAAGAGACCTACAATCGTAAAGGCAATTCTAAGCAGCAAAGCCAAGGAAGGAGGCATCACAATCCCTGACTTGAAGTTATACTACAAAGGTGCTATAATAAAATCAATATGGTACTGGAATAAAAACGGGTCTGAAGATCAATGGAACAGACTAGAAGATACAACCACAACTATGAACACACTCAACCATCTTCTCTTTGATAAAGGGATCGAACATGTTCACTGGAAGAATGATAGTCTCTTTAATAAATGGTGCTGGAAAAACTGGCTATCCATATGCTGAAATCTAAAACTAGACCCATGCCAATCAACATGTACTAAACTAAAATCTAAATGGATCAAAGATCTAAATATTGAAACAGAAAAACTAAGTCTGCTGGAAGACAAACCAGGTAAAAATCTTGAAGACATAGGGGTAGGTAGAGAATTCATTAACATGAACCAAACTGCATGGGAAATATTTCAGGAATCAATAACTGGGATCACATCTTATTAAAGGTTTTCTGCATGTCCAAAGAAATCTCCAGCAGAGTGAAAGGAAAACCCACAAACTGGGAAAAATCCTAATGAACTTTCCCTCAGACAAAGGACTTCTGTCTAAAACATATAAAGAATTTAAAAAATTCAGACCCTGAAATTCAAAGACCCAATCCAAAAATGGGCATCTGAGATGAACACACAGTTGTCAGATAAAGAAATAAGAATGGCAAATAAATACATGAAAACATGTTCAGCATCATTGGTCATTAGAAAAATATAAATTAAAACCACACAGATTCCATCTCACTCCAGAAAGAATGGCCAGCATCAAGAAAAAAAAAACTACCAACAACAAATGATGGAGAGGATGTTGGGTGAAAGGAACACTTCTGCACTGTTGGTGGGAATGTAGACTGGTGCACCCACTGAGGAGGTCAGTCTGGAGATTCCTCAAAAAGCTGAAATTGGGAGTCCCATTTGACCCAGCTATTCCACTCTTAGGCATATTCCCAGAAGAACTGAAAACATCATATCACAGTGATATATGTGCACCCATGTTTATAGCATCACAACTTGTAATAGCCAGAACTTGGAAACAACCTAAGTGCCCATCAACTGAGCAATGAATAAAAAAATTGGTACTTTTATACAATGGAGTACTACTCAGCTATAAAGAATAATCACATTGAGATATTTATAAATAAATGGATGCAACTTGAGTCCATACACATATGTGAAATAAATCAAACTCACATGTATAAATACTGTATAGTCTCTCTAGTGTAAGTAATGGTAAGGTACATAAAATTCTATTTTAATCATGGTTCCCCATTATATTGCTGTGAAGTTTTATAATGTTTTCTTTCATTGGTTGAAATTATTTTATTCTGTTTTGTTTGATCTTATTATGTATAATGGTATGAACAGCTACTTTGAAGAAAACAAGGCATTATGGCAGCCATTGCTGATTTAATATCATCTTGTTTTGAAGTCCTAACATGCTTTTGTTCTTCTATTACCATTGGTTCTATCATGTTGTGTCTTACTGGATTTTAATATGTGTAGTAATATAAACAAATTTTTATTTATCCATTTTTATTTATCCATATCCATGAGATATTATAGTAGCCATTGTTTATTTTCTGTTATTTGGTTCAGAATGCCTTGTAATACTTTCATACACTTAAATGGTTTTATTCTATTTTGTTATGTTTGATACTATTGTATTTGAAGCTATGCTCAGTGATTTCAAAGAAAGAAACATTATGGTAGCTACTGTTGATATCCAAATGTTTTGTTGTGAATTGCTGTTTTGCTTGCATTGTTCTACTCTGATCTGTTTAATTCTGTCTTCTTTTGTTTTATTCTCTTTAAAATAAAAATTAAAAAATAAACAAAAAATGATATTCCATGTTCACAGTTAAGAAAATATTGTTAAAATGTCTACTCTAAGCAAAGTAACATATAGATTAAATGAAACACCTGTCAAAATCATAGCAGAATTCTTTCCTGAAGCAGAAGAAAAATATCTAAAATTTATCTTTAAAAGTTTTTCTGCATCTATTTAGATGATCATGAGATTTTTGGTTTTGCCTATGTTGTTGTGGTGTATTACATTTATTGACTTACATAACTTGAACTGACCCTGCATTGCTGGGACAAATGCAACTTAGTCATGATGTATAATCTTCTTGATGATTTGATGTAATCTATTTGCTAGTACCTTACTGAGCAATTTTATATTTGCTAGTATCTTATTGAGCAATTTTGTTTCCATGTTCATTAGGGATATTGGCCTATAGTTCTCCCTTTTCGTTGGGTATCTTTCTTTTTTGGTATCAGAATAATACTTTCCTACATGAATGAATTGGGGAAAACTTCTTTTTCAATTTCATTAGTGTTTGAGGAGCATTGGTGTCAAATCTTTTCTAAATTTCTTGTAGAATTCAGCTGTGAGACCAGATACCCCTGGGCTTTTCTTTGTTGGTAAGGTTTAATTGTATTTTCAATTTCAGTGATAGAGATTAATTATTCAATGTTTTTATGTTTTCTTCATTCTGCCTTTTGGCTTGATTTGCTCTTCTTCTTCTAGAATCTTGAGATACAGCATTAGGTTGTTTGTGTTCATTCAGTTTTCCTGACGTGGCCATTCATTACTATATATTTCCTTCATCAGACCATTTTCATTGCATCCCACAGGTTTGATACATTGTATCTGCATTTTCACCGAGTTGTAGATATTGTTTATTTGCTTTTTAAATTTCATCTGTAACTCACTGGTTGTTCAGGAAGGTGTTGTTTAACTTTCATGTGTTTATGTAGGTTTTGTAGTTTATGTTGTCATCAATTTCCAACTTCAGTGTACGATGGTCAGATAACATGCATGGAATGCTCTCAATACGTTGAACTTTACTTAAGCATGTTTTATGAGCTAATAAATGGTTTATTTTAGAGAATGACCCATGTGCACTAGACACTGTGTATTCTGATATTGTTGGGTAGAACACTTGGTAAATATCTCATTAGTCCATTTGTTCACAAGGATGATTTAATTCTGTTATTTCTTTGATGACTTTCTGTGTAGTTGATGACAATGGGGTATTAAGTTCTCCCAATACAATTGTATTATTCTTTATTTGATTTTTGCTAACCGTTAACATTTGTCTTATATAGTTTGGGTGCTCCTGTATTTGATGCATGCATATTTATTTTTATTTCTTCCTGTTTTAATTTTATTTCTTCCTGCTTTAATTTTCCCCTTAAATGTATGTAGTGACTTCTTTTATCTTTTTTGAGCATTTTTTTGAAGTTTGCATTGTCAGAAAACAGAATAGCTACCCCTGCTTTTTTCTAGGTTTCTGATGCCTGAAATATTGTTTTCTATCCTTTGACTTTCAGTGTATGAATTTTGTTTCAAGTCAGATGTGTTTCTTGTATACAGAATATGTTGCATCCTATTTCTTGATATATTCTGCCAATGTATTTGTTTAATTGGTCAATTGAGACTATTTACATTGATGGTAGTAACTGATATGTACTGGCTTATCTTTGTGATGTTATTTTCCTGGTTTTTGTTCTCTGCTTTTTCCCTTGTTTACCTGCTTGCACTGCCTGGTGGTTTTTTTCTGTTGTTGTTCTAGGAATTTTTGTAGTATGTCTCTTTTTTTTTACTGTTTATAGAGTTGGTTTGGTGGACAAGAACTTCTATCATTGCTATTTTTCATGGAAGTATTTTATTTCTCCATTCATTTTCAATGTTTTTCAGAGTACATCAAGCTCAACTGAAAGTTGTTTTCTTTCAGGGCTTGAAGTACTTCACTCCAAGCTCTTCTTGACATGAAAGTTTGTGTTGAGATGTCTGACATGATTCTAATGGGTTTTCCTTGATAGGTGAGTTGTGCCTTTTCTATAAGAGATATTAATATTCTGTTTTTATGCTGAATTTCAGGGATCTTGATTATTATGTGTAGATTTATTTTGGTTATGACTGTTTGGTGTTCTTTATGATTCACTTATGTGTATATTAGATTATTTGCCTATGTTTGGGAAATTTTCTACCATTACTTCTCCAGATATTTTTAATGTCATTTGAATTGACCCTTGTATTTTTATTGACACCTATCATTAGTGTCTTGTTTTTCTTTGCATCATTTTAAATCTATTTAATTGATATTTAATGATATTTTGTTGTTTTTAAAATTCTTTACTTTTTTAATATTAGCTGAGATCCTGTCTTCAAGGACTGAAAGTGTATCTGCACTTTCATTCAAGAATTTTTGCCAGCCTTCAATAAAATTTTTAATTTCCTGGATATGTCATTGTATTTTTTTCATGCATTGTATTTTTTCCTATATTGTTTATTCATAATTTGCACCATTTCTCCATGCATGTATACTTTTTTATTTAAGTATTCTCTAAGTATGCTAAGCAACTTCTTTATTAAGGTTGTCATTTCTTTACATGAGAGATTATTTTTGATCTAATTTCCTCTATAGCCTCATGGATTTGTTTCTTTAGTTCATTAGTTCTTTTCTGAAATTTCTGTCATTTGACTTCCAATGTTCTCTATTTCAATGTCTTCTGTACTTGTTGCAGATGGAGTGGAAATTTGAGGTTGCACTTTTCTGTCATTTTTTCATCTCTTGAGTTAATATTTTGGTCTTTTCCATCTCACTAGTTTCAACTGTCCTTAATGTCTGTGTTAGGGTCCTACTCTGTGATTCACATTTGCCAAGTTGCTGGGTCCTACAGTATAGAGGAGTGGCCAGTCATCTGATTTCCTCCTGCAGGACATGTTGAGGAATCCTATATGTATCCTATACTCACTAACCAGGAGTGTTGATATAAGCCAGCCCTCATTTTCTATTGTTACTGTGACTCCAGGCTGTTCCAGGCTGCCAGATGTACCTGTGTATAGTGTGCATCCCAGCCATGATCTTACCTTTTCACTGGGGTCTCTTAGGCCCTTTCCAGTTCTTCAGCGTGGGGGTAGGCCTCATCAGCACTCTCACCAATCCAACTGGTATTCTATGTATTGAACAAAAACTCATCCACTCTATTGCCAGCTCACTAAAGTCCTACAGATAGTGGGAGGGTTTGCTGAAGCTCCTGTTGACCCATTGAGTCCTCTAACTGATGGACAAACTCAGCACACTGTCACTAGATCATCAATGTCCTCTGTTTAGGGTGAGAGGTTGCTGAGTCTCCCACCAGCCCATGAACATATTGCAAGTGATGGAACAGGTCACTGACATTTTGTTTGGTGCTGAGGTCTTTGAATAACGCAAAATGGTAGTCCACTCACCCGTAGACTGCTGAGGTCTTTTGCATGCAGGGGAAGGGTAGCTGAGTCTCTCCTTAGCTCCTGAAGCCATCCAGATACAAGAAAAATAGCAGCTAACAATCTCCTTGGCTGCTGAGATGCAGGAAGAAAGGCATCCTATGCTCCCCTCTACTGCTGAGGATGTCCATGTGTGGGGAAAGGATGACTGACAATCTCATAAGCTGCTGAGTTCTTTCAGGTGCAGGAGCATGGCAGCTGAGATTCTCCTCAGCTGCTGAAGTTGTCTGAGTTCAGGGGAAGGAAGTTGGTGATCCCATTGGCTGCTGAGGTGCAGGAGAATGGCACCCAAGGCTTCTCTCAGCTGCCAAAAATACCCAGGTGTTAGGATTGGACAGCCAACCATCTTGTGGCTGCTGAGGTCTTTCAGGTGAAAGGCAAGGGCAGTGGAGGCTCCTCTCAGCTGCTGAAGTCTTCTGAATGTGGAGAAGGGCAGCCAATGATCCTGTCAGATGCTATGGTGTTTGGGATGCATAGGAAGGTCAGCAAAGGGTCTCCTTTGCCGCTGAAGTTATTTGAATATGGAGGAAGGGCCTATAATGCTTTATATTTAGAAGAAATTCGTGAAAATAACTGATTTCAAATATTTCTTTCTTTTTTTTCTTTTCTTTTCTTTTTTTTTTTGGTACTGTGAATCAAGTGTAGGATTTTACACTTTCTAGGCAGGGACCTGTGCCACTGAGATATATCCCCAGGTCATTGATTTCCTTTTGATAGAAAAAAATAGTAATTTTAGTGTTATTTCCATTTTAAAAAGATGAAGAAGAGTCTTTAGAAGTATTTTGTTATAAGAATATAGCAGCAACACAACATACACACATGACGTTTTCAGAATTTTTCACAGAAAATTAATTTGCATAATATATTATGTCTTTTGTGTCTTAGAATCTTATTGTACTAAATTTTATAATATCAATATGTTTTCTGTTAATGATAAGACAGACTACTCAGTCTGAAAACTTTCTACTCTTCCTTCTGGATAAAGACAAGCACTCATTAAAATATATCAGGGTGTTCAAAACTGTAACGGTAACCACAGATTCTTAAAAAAAAAATCTTGGCAATCAAAGTCAGAATGTGAAATGTGAATCCAGTAGCTTATAAATTATGTGAAGAGAAAGATTAATTTTCATTAGTGAAGATGGGAATATAGCACAAATTTCTTAACAACTCTTTAATGAAAAAATAGTAGAAAACTTTGTTTTTCTGCTCTTTAAAATGTTATTTTTATTATTTTTGTAAATGTCTCACTTTGAGCAAACTGAAGGATATGGTGCTCAAAGGGAAAATTTTTTTAAGGCAAAAGCAATTAACATGCAGATAACTGAGAAATATATAACCTCAAATAGCCACAATGTGAAAAGACTTCCTTCATGTCTCAATATAGCCAAAATCTCACATTTTAAAGAGAGAAATAGAACCTTAAAAGCCATTAGAAGAAAAGCAATGGATCACTTATAAAAGAAAACACAATTCCAGTAGACTACTCAAAACACAATATATTTTGCTTTATGTTTTATTTAGAGAAAAAAGCAAAACAGAAAAAAAGAGTAGAAATAATACAGAATTTTTAAAATTAAGAAAATACTAATTGATAAATTACATACTGTTATCTTAGAAGTAGTTGCTCAAGTCACAAAATCAAAGCATAAAAAGTGGACAATCACACAATGACAGTAGAAACCATTCTGTTTAATGAACTACCAAAAACAGTAGTTTGGTTATCTAGTAGTTTAGCACACTTAAGCATACACACAGTTATACAATTTAGAGCACCTTTCTTCCCTTTCATTATCACAATATCTAATACATTTTGGATCTTATGACTCTTTCAGTTTATTGTGATTATTTTTATACTAGAGAGACAATACAATATTTACAAATGTGAGTCCTATTTATTTCACTTATGAGGATAGTCTCAAGTTGTCTCAATTTGCCTATAAAAGCCTCAAGATCATCCTCTTTTACACATAGTAATGTTCCATTGTATAAAAATATCATACCTTTTTCATCCACTCTGTGGTTGATGGCATTTTGGTTGTTTCCAAGACATAGCTACTACAAATTATGCTGCTATAAACATAGGTACACATATATTGCAGACACATGACCTTTTCAGGTTTTCTGGGAAAATATTCAGGGGAGTGAATAGCTGGATTGAATGGAATTTCCCATTTAGTGAGGAATCTCTGTACCAATTTCCACAGTGCCTTGGCCAGTCTACACTCCCACAACAGTGTTCCTTTCCCCCACAGCCCAGCCAACATTTGTTATTGGTTGATTTTGTGATGGCATTCATTCTTTCTTAAATGACCAGTGATAGTGAACATTTCCTCATGTATGTACTTGCCATTGGTATATCTACATCTGAGAAATGTGCATTCATCTCAGATGACCATTTTTGGGGAGGGTCTTTGAATTTGGTGGCCTTGATGTTTTTTCAGTTCTTTGAATGTTTGGGATATAAGTCCTTTGAGGAACTGCTGGCCAAAATTCTTTCCCATTCTGTAGGGTTTTTTTTTTCACTTTGTTGGTGATTTCTTTAGAAGTGAAAAACTTTTTAATAAGATGAGATTCCAGTTGCTGATTCTTTGAAGTGTTTCTTATGTGGTTTTAGTTTTGTTGAATTCTTTCCCTACCCCTATGTCCTCAAAATTTCTACCTAACTTGCCTTCCAGTAGACATAATGTTTCTGTTTTAATATGTAGATCTTTGATCCATTTTACCTTTAGTTTAGTGCATGGTGATACACATGGATCTAGTTTCAGTCATTGCCATGTGGAAAGCCAATTTTTCCAATATCATTTATTAAACAGGATGTGCTTCCAGTGAACGTGTTTAGCTCCTTTGTCAAATTTTGGGTGGCTGAGTGTCTTTGTAGTTGTGTTTGCATCTTCTGGTCAGTTCTATTGATCCTCAGGTCTATTGTTGTGCCATTACCATGCTGCTTTCATCACTGTACCCTTGTAGTATAATTTCAAGTCAGAAATTGAGATTCTTCCTGCCTTGCCTTTGTTGCTCAGAATTGCCTTTGATAATATAGGTTTCTTATGTTTCCAGATGCATTTTAGGAATGTTTTCTCCAGATCTGTAATTAATGTTATTTGTATTTTGATTGGGATTGCATTAAATCAGTATGACAGCTTGGGGAGCATGACCATTTTCACAATGTTTATTCTTCCTAACCAAGAGCAAGGAGTATCCTTTCATTTTTTAATATCCTCTTCAATCTCCTTTTTTAGACTAATATAATTTTCAGCACATAGGTCTTTTACATTCTTGGTTAGTTTGATTCCTAAGTATCTGATTTTTTTAGATGCTACTGTGAAAGGTGGTATTTCCATAATTTCTCTCTTAGTGAGGTTTTTGCTTGTGTTCAGGAATACTATTGATTTTTTTCTTCTTTTTTAATTTTTATTTAAAGAGAAAAAAGCATGTAAAGGGTAGAGATAATACAGAATTTCAGAAAAAAGATAAACAATAAGAAATCACTAGTTGATAAATTACATATTGTCCTCTTAGAAATAGTTGTTCAAGTTACAAAATTAAAGCATACAAAGCAGATAGTCAAACAGTGAGAGTGTAAACAGCTGCACATACATGAGTCTACATGTATTTCTATTCTTTCTGTATTAGAGGGAAAAACAAAACTTGGCAAGACAAAACAAAACAAATTCCTATAAAAACATGAAACCAAAAAGTCATATAAAACCACAGTACAAGGTGATCTACAATGATTGCTGTGTTGTTTCTTATTATCTTCAATAGAATTGCCTATATCATCAGGCATAAATGAATATAGCAGTATAATTGAATATAGCAGTACCTAACAATATTAGTAAAAATAAAACATTGTAGACAGTATAAAACTTCAAAGGCCTGGGATTAATCAAACCAGAGTGGATATTCTAGTGGATCCTGTCATTTTAACTGCAGTTGCCTATACTCTCAGACTTGATACTATCAATTATAACAGTTTTGAATAAAATCTATCAATACAAAACAGCAATCCAACAAACCAGATTCGATTACGATCAGTCATGGTAAAACAGTGTAGGTTTTACAGAGCTTTAGATTGACTAAATAGGAAATTAAGGATGATTACTGTACATATCCTGTTATTTTTGGGATTACTGTCTTTGCCCTCAAATCTAGTGCAAGTAGAATGACTGGAACAAAATATAATATGTCTAAGCAGAGTAGTGTGAGTAATGTGGGTTTTAAATCCTGCTGCACTATTAACAATATAGTGTATCAAGACCATCTATATTAGAGATTATAGCCAACCTTCTCTGCCTCATTTCTGCTATGCTATTTTTCTGCCTGTTTGTCTACTTTTCTCCTTCATTCTACTGCCTGCCCCACTCACTGAGGCCTTTCTGCCACTTTTGCTGAAGTTCTGGTATTTTTTTTCTCTCCCTCTGGAATGTCCTTCAGTATTCTCTGTAGGTTGGATTGGTGTTCACAAACTCGCCCAGTTCCTCTTTGTCATGGAAGCATCATTTCTCCATTAATTTCTAGTGACAGTTTTGCAGGGTATATCAATCTGGGCTAGAGGTTATTTTCATTCAGGGCTTGGAATATTTTGCTCCAAGCTCTTCTTTATCTGGTGATGTGTGTCAAGAAGTCAGCTGTGATCCTGATGGGCTTACCTTTATAGGTAATCTGTTTCTTTTCTCTGGTGGCTTTTAATATTCTGTTTTTATATTGAACTTCTGGTATCTTGATTATTATATGTCTGGGTGTAGATCTGTTTTGGTTGTAGGTGGCTGGGGTTCTGTATGCCTCACATAACAGAATGTCATTTTCTTTTCCCATGCTTGGGAAGTTTTCCTTAATTATTCCCATGAATAGCCTTTGTAATTCACCTGTTTGTATTCCTGCTTCTTCATTCACATTTCTTATTCTTAAATTGTAGATTCTCTCATCATCTTCTAGCCTTTGTATTGTTGCTGCCTGTTTCCTTGTTATTTTTAAGAGATCTTTCCTTTCATGATCACACATTGCAAACTTGTCTTCAAGTTTTGATAGTCTATCCTTAGTTTCTTTCAAGGCATTTTGCCAGCTTGCAATAGAGTTTTTAATTTCCTGATAGTCTCTTTGAATCTGCTTCATGTATTCTATATTTTCTTTATATTCTTTATTGAATGTTTCTTTCCTTTTTTTGTGTTCCTCCCTTCTACCATCTGTAACTTCCTGAGAGATGCTCCCTGAGAGCATTTCTTTTATTACTCTACTCATATCTTGCTTTACCTGATTTAATATTTCAGTTTTGAGCTCATCTACAAGGTCCCACAGATATCTTTTAATGTTCATTGAAGCCATGCCTGCTGTTGTGTGTTTGCTGTCTTCAGTCACCCTTGTTTTTAACTCTCCTGGCTCAGGGCTCTCAGGGTTCTGTGCTGGGGGCTCTCTTCCTGCCTCTCTCTCTTGTCATGGCCCTGGCTTCCTCCACACAGGTCACAGTACAGGTCCCAGCCCCCTTCCCTGTTGGCCATGCCTCCTCTGAAGCACACTGGCTGGTGAGGGACCTCTGCCCTCTCCTGACTTCTCTTATCACTGAGGTGCAAGCAGAGGCTGCCTAAGCCTGTCCCTCCCCACTGGGCCAACCAAACTGCAGAGGCCTTCCCCTTTTAGTGCTTGCCAGGTGCATGGAATTGATTTGGAATGGCTCATTGGGTCCTGTCCAGGACCACAGCCCAGTCCAAGCAAATCACACAAATCTGCTGTGGGGAGGGAGGAACCAACTGAAGTCACTGTTGCTCCCAGTTCAGACTCCTCCTGCCAGATTCCAACATGTCACCCATTTGATAGTGTGCTTCTTGTGGAGGGGGGGTGTCCCAATCCCAGCACTGACCATGGATTAATGAAGGTCCTTTTGCTGGCTCCACTGTCCATCGGGCTCACCAACCCCCAACTTCAGCACTGCTGTGCTTCCTGTGAGTGGTGGTGGGAACAAGTTTGGGTGGCTCTTCCAGCTGTGCTGGATTCAGGCTGGAGCAAATTCAGTCCGCTGCAAAATTGGCAGGATGCAGTGAAAACACTGTGTCCCAAAATTTTTAGCTGTTCCAGTTGTAGTCCCAACGTATTTGATGAGCTTTTTTGTGTTTTAATTTCTTTCTGTGTCAAGAAGATCCATCTCCCTCTGTCTGGGTCTCTCCAGGGTGTTTTATACTGGTGTATGAGTTGTTTCTCCCAAGAGGCTCTGTATTTTGTTGCTCACTGATCAGCCATCTTGTCTTTGCTATTGATTTTTGAGCACTGACTTTGTATCCAGCTACACTGCTGAATTTGTTTATTACCTCTAGTAGTCTTTTAATGTAGTTTTTGGGGTCCTCTATATACAGTGTAATGTCATCTGCAAACAGTGATAATTTTATTTCTTCCTTTCCTATCTTTATTCTTTTTATTTCTCCCTCTTGTCTGATTTCTGTGTCTAATATTTCCAAAATTATACTGAATAGGAGTGGCGATCCTTGTCTTGTTCTTGATTTTAGATTGAATGATTTCAGGTTTTGTCCATTTAGTATAATGTTAGCTGTCAGTTTGTCATAGATGGTCTTTCTCAGAGTGATGTAGAGGCAATCTATCCTGAGTTTTTGTAAAGTTTTCATCATGAGCAAGTGTCAGACTTTATCAAAAGCTTTTTCTGTATCTATTGAGATGATTGTGCAATTTTTGTTTTTTACTCTGTTGATGTGGTGTATTACACTTATTGATTTGTGTTTGTTAAACCATTCCTGCATTCCTGGAATAAGTGCCATTTGGCCATGACATGCAATCTTCTTGTTGATTAGCTGCATTCTATTTGCCAGTATTTTATTGAGAATCTTTGCATCACTACTCATTAGTGAGATTGGCCTATAGTTCTCCTTTTTGTTTGAATCTTTCTCTGGCTTTGGTATCACAATAATACTTGCTTCCAGGAATGAATTAGGGAACACTGCTTCCTTTTAAATTTTATTGAACAGTTTGAAGTGTATTGGCATTAAATCTTCTCTTAATGTCTCTTGGAATTCAGCCTTGAATCCATCAGAACCTGGGCTTTTCTTTTTTGGAAGTTTTTAATCACATCTTCAATTTTAATAACTGATTTTGATATTCAACAATGTTATATCTCCTTGATTGAGATTTGGTAGTCCATACACTTTTAGATATCTGTTCATTTCCTCTGTGCTTTTTACCTTATGTGAGTAAAGATTTTCAAAGTAGGTATTCATGAAGTTTTGAATTTCCATGTGATCTGTAGCAATATCTCTCAAAAGAATTTTAAAATCAGGAGAACTTGCAGTGAAGGGTGTCAAGACATAAAATTAAATAACCAACCTAGGCAATGTAGACTAACATATCCTGTGAAACTATTGTTCCAAACTGTTGGAGAAATAAGATACTTACTTGAGAAAAAATTACATGAGAAGAAATTCAGGACTGCAAAACCAACACCAGAAAATATTCTGAAGGGTACATTAGAAACTGACATTGAAGACAGCAATGAAAATGTATCAAATGCCATGAATACATCTTGTAGGTTAAGTATAAAGTATGGAATCAGCAACTCATAAATGATGAGAACACATCAATACTTTCCAGTATTTACTTTCATTATGAAAGGTCTCCACTCCTCAACAAAATGCAGCAGATAGGAAGACTGCATCAAGAAAATAATTAAGTGGTAGGAAGTTACAAACTGCACATTCAACCAAAGAATGAATTCACAGAATAAAAATCAAAGGGTGGATAACTGTATTCCATGCCTCAGAAATCTGATAAATGAAGGTGTAGCCATGCTGTATTCAGACAAAATACAATTCAAGCCAAAACTGATTAAAAAGTGCAGTTTGTCACTAGATACTGGTTAAAAGTATAATTCACCAGGAAAATGTAACAATTATTAACATATGTGCTGATCAACATTGCAGCCAAACTTGTACATAATAGTACTATACAGGAAATATTAGATATACATAAACACAATTTAGTGGGGAAATTTAGTACACCAGTATCATAATACATGGATCAATTAGACAAAACATGAAAAAAAGAAATATCAGAGTGGAAGAAAACTTTCAAAGAAATGGCTTTAATACATATCTACATATTCTCCACCCACCAACCACAGAACACACATTATTTTCAATTGCATGTGGGACTTTCTCCAAAATAAACTACATACTAGCCAATAGAGCAAGTTTAAGTAAACATAAAAGAAATGAAATTATTCCATGCATATTATTGTCTCATAGCACAATAAAGTTAGGGATTAATAAGAAAACACAGAAATGATGCAAACCCATGGCAACTAAACAACACCCTTTTAAGTAAACAATACTGGAAATGAAAGAAATGAAGTAATAAATATGACAGGTTCTATAACCAAATGATATTGATGCAATATAGAAGAATTTGTGAATCATAATTAACTGTGTCTTAAGAAGGAAATGTATAGTTGAGACTTCCAACATGACAAAAAGAGACTGAGTACACAGGTTAAAGTGACCTGTTTTTCCTTATATTCATTTTCCATTTGTATTTCTTCATGTGAGAAGTGTGTATTTATCTCAGATGCCCATTTTTTGTTTGGGTCATTGAACTTCAGAAGTCTGATGGCTTTTTTGCAATTTTTAGGTCTTTTTTTCAAAGCATGTCAATCAAGGGGCAATAATGGTACATACATTGTTCTTTGTCATTCCCAAATCATTTACCCACAGCACAAAACATCTACATTCAACTGTCTGAACAATACCAGTTTAAATCTTTCTCTTCAGTGAACAACTTTTCAATTCTTTTGTATGTTCTATATTATAACTCCTTTTCTGAGGGACAACTGGCTATGAATTTTTCCCATTCTATGAGTTGTCTTTTCACACTGTTGATGATTATTTTTTGCAAAAGCTTTTTAGACAGGGGAGATCTCATTTGTTAACTAACTGAAGGTTGAAATCCTGAAGATATAGTTGTAATATTCCCTGTATCTTAAAGATTTCAACCTTCAACTTAACAACTACTTTAAAGACATTATACACAACATACTAAGCATTGTTAATTCCATTATTCTGTTTGAAATTTTGTATCATCATTTTTTTCTTGTTTTAAAATTTAAAAAATTACAAATTAAAAAAGGATTTCTATCTCTTTTAGTTCCAGTAGACTTACTATTTCTGTTTTAATATTTGGATCCTTGATCAGTTTTGAGTTTGGTGTAATGTGATAGGCATGGATCTATATTTTCTCTGACATGTGGAAAACCAGCTATTTCAGCACCACACTTTAAAGACCCATATGTATATATAATTGTATATGTATATGTGTGTATATATATGCATATATATTGTATATGTATACATGTGTTTTATACATACACACACGTATATGTATATATACATATATTATATATATATGCATATATACTATGTATATACATATATAAATATAAAAGATAGGATAGTTATACTGACAGGTTCTTTTAGTTCATTGAAAAGAAAGTTTTACACTAATATTGCTTGGATCATATCTCATATCTATATCCTGAGTGACTCCTCTGATGATAACAACATGGAATGTGTTAATTATCAGTACTCTCCTATTATCTTAATTTGAAATTTTGATTTATTTTTCATCTTTTAAAATAAAAAATTTAAATGACCTAACAAACTCTTTGATGGCACTATGAAAAAAGCACAATGCAAACCCAAATCTAGTAGAAAGTGTAAAGATCAAAACAGAATTCAATGAAATTGAGATGATAACAATGGGAAGAATTGATCAATCAAGGAGTTTGATCTTTAAAAGCAAAGTGAAAATAGAACAAACCCTAGCCAATGTAACCAACAAAAGGAGAAAAAATATCCAAAATGCTCAAGTACAAGTGAAAAAGATGAAGTCATAATGGACATTGCTAAAATACAAAATATTATGAACAACTATTTCAGAAGCATGTACACCAATAAATTGCAGTATTAAGAAGAAATGGATGGATTCCTGGGTATTTTTTTAAATCCCAAAATTGAAATAAGAAGACTTAAAAACTGAATAATCCCATAATAGACAATGAAGTTGAAGCAGTAACGAAAAACTTACTGTAAAGAAATGCTCAAATATGAATGAGATAACTGTGTAATTCTACAAAATCCTTAATGATGCTTTAGCTGTATTATTCTTCAAGGTTTTCTACAAAATTTAAAGGAAGTAGCACTTGCAAAACCACTCCTAGTACCTATGACTACTCTGATTCCAAAACAAGAGAAAGATCCAAAGAAAAAAGTGAACTATAGGCCAATTTTATTGATTACTATGAATACAAATATCCTCACACAGATATTTGAAATAATATAATTCAGGGAATCATCAAAAAGATCACCAAATATTATCACCAAGTGGGCCTCATCACAGAGATGCAAGAATCATGTGCCAAATCATGCTCATCAATTAATTCCATGCATCACAAAAACAGAAGCTGGGTTAAGATCACATGATTATCTCAATAGACTCAGGTAAGGACTTCAACAAAATCCAACATGCTTTCATAATAAAACACTGAAGATATATATAGATATATAGATATACCTTAATTTACTCTGATAAAAGCCATTTATCACAAAAATTGCCAACATCATAGTAAATCAGGAAATCTGAAGGTTTTTCATTTCAATTAGTAACACTATCATCAGTATTACCACTCCTGTTTAACATAGTCCTTGAATCATTAGAAAGAACAAATAGATAAGAAAAAAATTACTAATGGTTTTTGCTAATGTCTCAAGAACAATGTTGAACAAGAGCAATGATGATGAGTATCCTTGTCTTCTTCCTGATTGAAAAGGGAAAACTTTTAGAATTTTTCTAGTTAATAAGATGTTGGCAGGAGGCTTGTCATAAATGACTTTTTCAAATTAAGGTCAGGTAATTATATACCTGTTTTCTTCAGTTTTTTTTTAAATCATGAGAGAGTTCTGAAGTTTGTTTTAGGCTTTTTCTGCATCTATTGAGATGATGATGTTTTTATTCTGATTCTGTTTTTCGGATTTATTAAATCTTGCTGATCCACTCTTGCTTTCCTGGGATTAGGACTATATGGTTAGGATATAGGATTGGTCTTTTTGATGATTTGTTGCATTCAGGTTCTAGCATCTATATATTTGCATCCATGTCAAATAAAGAAATTGGTGTGTGGTCCTTTTATTGTTTGGTTCATCAGCATTTAGATCCAAGGTAATGTTAGTTATCAGGAATGAGTTTAGTGCACTACTTCCCATTCAGATTTATTAAAAAGCTTGAGTAGAATTAGTGTTAGAACACCCATGACTTTTTTTAATGTATTTTAGGAATTAATCCATGTCAACCTGGAATTTGCTGAGCTAGTACTTTTTAAAATTTACTGCTGTTTTCATTTGACTGATTATTACTTGATTATTCAGAGGTTTTAAATTTTTGTGATCAATAAATATCCATAAATCCATCAATTTTTTGTGAACTCTATACTGGCACACCATTTTGTGAAGTAACTGTTAATACTATATTTAGAGGAGTCTGAGTTTGTGCTTCTGACTTCAGAAAATGCTCTGGGGCAGTCTGACTAGGAAAAGGAGTCTGAGTTTATGCTCTTTCCTTTCTTATTTCCCCTGAAATCAGCTGATGAGAGGAGTTTGAGTTCCCACTCCTCCCTTCCTCCATTGCCCTGGGATGGCTAAACTGGACAGAAGAGTGTGATTTCCCACTCCTTTCTTCCATTGCCCTGGGGTAGTTTGGTTAGCAAGAATAATATTGTTAAGTTCTTCTTTTCTTCCATTGACCTAAGACTGGAAGGCAAGAGAAGTCTGAGATTTGCATTTCTCTCCCTCCACTGGTGGGATTTAGAGCCCTGAGACCTGTGCAAATGACAGTGAAATAGTTAGAGCCCTGTTTAAGGCTCACATGATGACCAAGAAGAACTAGAGGTGCAAATATCCCACACAACATTAGCAATATGAGCCAACATGGGATCTCTAAATTTTCTTTTTGTGTTATTATACTCCTCCTCTTCCTCTATTTTATCAACTATCTCACTTGAATTTATGATAGTTTTATATGAGTAAACATTGTGTCTTGTCTTTCTGGATCACTTCAAATGTCCTAGGCCTTCTTTTCTGATCCTTCCTTCCTGTGTCTTGCAATTTCCCAACATCTGGATCATCATCATCCAAGGATTCCCTCCAAACTTGCTCCTACTCAGTTTAACCTCATTCATCTCTGCATCCTGTCACATATTCTCCTCAACATCCTCCCCTACAGTAGGCTAACAATCACTCTACTAAGTGGAAAATATTGCATACAAGTTCCTGGTATAAGTTGGAATATATTATATATCTTTAGACCTTACTCCTACAGTTATAGGTTTCAGGCTAAAAGTTACTACAGTTTGTCAGTGACCAGGCCATCCATGAGTCTATAATTACTGCCAGCTGAACTACTTTAACTAGGATGCTTCACACACTATAAGCAGTTTTCCTCCCTGTGTATGACAATGATGTGATTGTACGTGGTCCTAAATATCTCCTTAATCCAGTACCAGAGTTACTGGACTTAAGTCAAATAGATAAGAACTCCTCAAGCTTAGTATACTGAGAAGATGAGTCCTTGGAATAGATATAAAGACTGAGGAAAAAGTATATCTAGAAAGCATTTGGAAGAGCAGATATATCCTTGGACAGCATTAACACACAGTGAAGAGGCTGTCTAAAATAAGAAATCTATAAGTTTCAATGCAGAAAACAAAATATACCACAACTTAAAAATTCACAAGACAAAGAAGCAAAGTACAATCCCAAATGCCCACCCACCCTGGACAAGTAAAGAGCACAAAGAGATAGAGAAAAAAAATGGAAGCCAAAAACTTGAACTCTCTGAAAGGATAGCAGTGGAAGTGAAAATGCAAATGGAAGAGAACATAAAAAAAATCTCTAAACTGCAGAAAAAAATGACCACTGCATAAAAGAAATGATAGAAGACAAAAATAAACAAATAGAGTAGTTCAGAAAAATGATGGAAACCAAGAATTCAAAATACTGATAAGAAATGGAATTATTTAGAGAGATCCAAATGGAAATGCAGGAGATTTGAAACTCCATTGAAGGTATATGCAGGAGATTGAAAGAATGCTAGGATAAAATACCAGGTCTAGAACACAGGAACACATTAAGTCAACAGAGAAATAAAAGTGTTTTAAGAATTTTTTAAAAATTGCAAAAGACCATGAAAAGTCAGTTCAACAGCTTTGGGATGAAGCAAAGAACAATAATATAAAATTGATTGGAAGCAATGACAATGGTGAAGACAGCAGAAAAGCAATTTAAAAGCCTCGTCACAGAAATAATGGCAGAAAAATTCTCAAACATGGATAAAGAATTTGACATACAAATAAATGAAACAGAACTCCAAATAGCCATAAACAATATAAATCTACACTGACATATAATCAAACTTTCAGAAATTTAGCACAAGAAAAATTATTAGAAGCCACTACAGAAAAGAAACATATTGACTATAAAGGAAGGCCCATCAGAATCACAGCAGACTTCTCAACACAATTCTTCAAATCAAGGAGAACTTGGAGTGAAATACTTCAGGAAATAGAGAAAACAATCTTCAATGCAGATTGATGCAATCCACAATATTCTGTTTCAAAAGAATGCAGAAAGAATATACATCAATGACAAAGAATAACTGAAGTAATTAATGACCACTAACTCAAAGAATGCTCTAAAAGCTATATTATAAAGAGACTACGAAGCCCACAAATCCAACAACATTAATAGAAATAAGCCAAAAGGTATGGCTAGCAATTCACCAAACAAAAAAGACAGGGAACAAATAACAGGAAAATAACATGGAAAAGAAAAGCCAATACACTTCAGTTATATACACCAATGTAAATCATAAGTGGTCTCAACTCACCAATCAAAATAAACAGAATGACAAAATGGAACAAGAAGGATTCAACACTATACTGCACTCAAGAAACACATTTAATTCAAAAAGAAATTCACAACGGATTGAAAAAACTGTCCTTGCCACAGGAACCCAGAAAGAAGCAAGTGTATCTACTCTATTTGATGACAATGAAAACTTAAAGCCAAAATTGATCAAAATACACAAGGAAGGTCACTACATTTTCATTAAGGGTATACTCCAAGAAGAAGAGATGACAATCATAAATAAATATGTACCAAACATGAGTGAAGCCAACTTCATAAAACAAATATTAACAGACATGAACAATGAAATAAACACTAACACAATTATACAGAGGGAAATTAACACCCAATCTCACAACCAGATAGAACAATTAGACTAAAAATTAACAAAGAAATATTATATAACTCACACCAGATCTGTGAATAAATGGAGTTGGTAGATGTCTACAGAGTGTCTCACCCTAAAACATCAGAATACACATTCTCAGTTGAGTATAGGATGTTCTCCAAAATGGAGTATAAATTAGGCAGTGAAACATATTTACGTTAATACAGAGGAATTAAAATGATACAGTACATATTATCTGACCATAGTGCAGTGAAATTTGATATCATCTACAAAAGAAACCACAAAATTACATAAAACTTGGAAATTAAACATTACCCTCATGAACAAGCAATGGATCAGATGAAAAATTACAGATGAAATTAAACAGTATATATAATTGAGCAGTACTATTAATACAACATACTGGTAGTTATGGGACACAATGAAACCGTCCTATAAAGGAAAATTATAGCAATGGATCTCACATCAGGGAAACAGAATGAGTTCAATCAACTACACAGTATTGAACATTATCATTATAGGCAAAGAACAACAAATCACACCCAAAGCTCATATGAGACAGGAAATTACAAAGACAAGAGCAAAAATTAATGGAATTGAAACTAAGAAAACAAAAAAAATCAATAAATTGAAGAGTTGTTTTTTAAAAAAGATTAAATAAATTTGAACAACACCTAACCAAAGTAATAAAAAAAAGAAAGAAAGGCTCAAATTGAAACCATTAGGAATGAAAAGGCTGAAATCAAAATGGATACTGTGGAGAGTTCAATCCCCAGTACCAAAAAAAAAAAAAATGGATACTGTGGAAATCCAGAAAGCCATCAATACCTAGTAGGAAATCTTTACCCTAATAGAATTGAAAACATGAGAGAAATGGCCAGATTCACAAATACATAAGAATTGCCAAAAATGAATAAATTTCAAAATTCTAAATAACTTTCATTCCTGATCAATTCACTGTTGAATTCTACAGAAATATTAAAAAGAACTAATATCTCTTTAATGCTGAAACTCTGTAAGGAAAAATCAAAGGGATGCATTACTTCCAGAATTATTCCTTAAAGCAAGTATTATCCTGATACCAAATCCAGAGAAGGAACCAACCAAAAAAGAAAACTGCACGCTAGTCTCCCTAATAAATTCAGATGCAAAAGCCCACAATAAGATACAGGCAAACAAATGCAGCAATGATTGAGAACGTTACACATCATGACCAAATAGAATTCATCCCAGGGATGCAAGGGTAGTTTAACATAAGTAAATCAAAAAAATATATTATGCCATATTAACAGAGCCAAAGAAAAATCCACATGATTTTCTCCATAGATGCAGGAAAATGTTTGCTAAATTTCAACACCAAGTCATGATAAAAAAACACAGAAAATTAGAATAGATGATCTTTATCTCAATCTGATATTAAGCCAATGTGACATCCTACCAAATTGTCAAAAACTGAAAGCTTTTACTCTAAAAGGAGGAACAAGACAAGGATATGCACTATCACTATTCATATTCAATATAGTTCTAGAAAGATTTGCCAGAGCAATTAGACCAGAGAAACAAATTGAATAAGGATAGGAAAGGAGGATAGTAAATTATAATTATTCACAGATGACATGATACTCTACATAGAAAACCACAAAAAGACTTGTAGATTTAATAGTTAAGTACAGTATTGTATCTGGATAAAAGTCAACACTAAAAAATCAATAGTATTT
The DNA here is from genome assembly GCA_004027455.1 of Hydrochoerus hydrochaeris. Taxonomy (NCBI): domain Eukaryota; kingdom Metazoa; phylum Chordata; class Mammalia; order Rodentia; family Hydrochaeridae; genus Hydrochoerus; species Hydrochoerus hydrochaeris. The sequence continues at coordinate 3,813 of PVLA01005054.1, read as the reverse complement.
GTGCACACAAACAATAAACTAACTGCAAGAGAAGTCAGAAAAAACCATATTGTTCACAGTAACATCCAAAAAATGACTTAGGAATCAAACTAGCAATGAAAGTAACAGAACTATACAGTGAAAATTACAGTACTCTAAAAAGGAGATCCAAGAGGATATCATAAATACAAAAGATACCCTTTGCTCATTGATAGATAGAAAGACCCAACAAATTGAAAATGGCATTACTCCCAAAATTATCATTATGATAAATAACTCACAGAACTAAAGAAAACATTCCTAAAGTTGATTTGGAGTAAGAATAGACCTAGAATAGCAGAAGCAATTCTCAGCAACAAAGGCAAGGCAGAGGCATCAAATTCTCTGACTTGAAATTTTACTGAAAAGCTGTGATAAAATCAGCAGGGCACTTGCAAAAATAAATAAATAAATAAATAAATAAATAAATAAATAAACAAACAAACAGATCTGAGGATCAGTGGAATAAATTACTAAATGTAGAAACAACTGAAAATACACTCACTGATCTTACTTTTGAAAAAGGAGACATATACACTCACTGGAAGAAAGCCTCTTCAATACATGGTGTTGAAAAAATTCATTTTCCATATGCCAAATACTAAAATTTGAGCCATGTCTATATCACCCAATAAAGTCAAAGTGAATCAAAGGTCTAAATATTAAAACAGAAACACTGAATCTATTAGAAGAGAGAATAGGCAGAAACTCTAAAGATCTATCTGAAGGCAAAGATTTCATGAATAAAACCTGATCACATGGTTTATAATATAAGAAATTAATAACTGCTATGTCATTCTATTAAAAAGTGTCCCATAGCAAAAAATCACCAACCAAGTGACAAGACAAATTCCAATTTAGGATATTTAGGATAACAGCCCATTGTCACAAAGAGATAGATCAACTAGACAAAAGGATATTTAGCCAAATGCCTTTCTGACCAAGTACTTATATCTAGAACATATAAATAATGTAAAAATAATCAGATCCCCTCAAATTCAAAGAATGTGCATCTGTAATGAATATTTACTTTTACATGAAAAAATAGAAATTTCCAAAAAATATATGAAAAAATGTTCACTGTCACTGGTGATTCAAAAGATGTTATTTTAAGCAATACTGAAATCCATCACCCCAGAAAGAATGACTATCATCAAGAACAAAGGTCACACCACATCATCACCATGCAGAGGAAGAACCTGAGCTCCACCCCAGCTCTGGTCACTGGGCATGCCTGTATATCTCTGTGCCCCTCCCCACCACCACCACCACTGCCACCACAACTGCATGGAAGAAGCTCCTGAGCTCTGACCCTGGCTCTGGCCTCTCACGCAAACAGAGGACCCCGGGAGGTTCCAGTCACTATGAAGCCAACAATCAGGTGGGCATCAACCACACAGTAGGACCGTAGGAGATACACTGCTGACAGTCGTGACCATTGGGATTAAATAACCAGATATTGGCCCAGAAGGTAAAAACGACAAAATTAAAGATCAAAGTGCAATCTCAAACATCTAGTTCATCAGGTGCAAGAACAGGTGACAGTTGAAATAGAGGACTTTAAATGTCATACACCAGAAATCTCTGAAAAGATAGCAAACGAAGTAAAGAAACAAATCCATGAAGTATAGAGGAAATCAAATTAGAAGTAATGTCTTACATAGACAGAAATAAAAACCTTAGTAAAGGATTTGTTCAACATAGCTAGGGAAGAAATTGATTTAAAAAATACAGCATCATGGTAAATTGATTGAAATTTTGAATGAACAATGTAGAAAATAAGCAGAACCCATGAAACAAATTCAAAGAGATGTCCAAGAAACAAAAAATTCCATTGAAAGCTGGCAAAACTGTATAAATAAAGCTGATGATAGAATTTCAGACCTTGGAACTGAGCGGAAGCCTGCATCAGGCAAAGGCTGCCCAGAACCCCCACGGTGGGCCTGCCTTGCCTCTGGGAACTTAGCGAAAGCCTGCATCAGAGGTAAGCTGCCCAGAAACTTCACCGTGGGTCCATCCCATCTCTGGGAACTTAGCAGAACTCTGCATCAGGCGTAGCCTGACCAGCACATCCACCGCGGGTCTGCCCTGCCTCTGGGAACTGAGCAGAAGCCTTCATCAGGCTTAGGCTGCCCACGATCTCCACCGTGGGCCCTCCCTGCCTCCGGGAACTTAGCAGAAGCCTGCATCAGGCGTAGGCTGCCCAGCACCTCCACCGTGGGCCTGCCCTCCCCTCTGGGAACTGAGTAGAAACCTGCATCAGGCTTAGGCTTCCCAGAACCTCCACCGTGGAGACAGATACTAATGGACATGAAAAACCAAATACACAAGAAAACAGTTTTAACAGGAGATTTTAACAGCCCATTGTCACAAAGAGATAGATCAACTAGACAAAAAGTCAGCAAAGAAATAACAGAACTGAATCATACCTGTGAGCAATTGAACTTAGTAGATTTTTACAAAGTGTTCCCCCCAACCACATCAGAATACACATTCTTCACAGCTGCACATGGGATGTTCTCCAAAATAGACCATATATTATCCCATAAAATATTCTTAAGTACATGCAAAGGTATTGAAATCATACCATGCATAATATCTGACCATAGTGCAATGAAATAGGAAATTAATGACAAAAGAAATTGTAAAGTGATCCAGCCTGCGGACCAATGCGTGAGTTTTCCCCTAGAGGAAGAAAAACGGGGCGGGGGCAGGGTGAAGAGAGAGACGGAGGCAAGTTGAAGTTTCCCAATCAAACCTCGTTTATTGAAAAATGTTCCTGGCTTATAAAGAAGAGGGGGTGGGAAGTTACAGATGGGTCGCCGTCATTTCCTGGGTGGGGTGAGAGGATCCTGGGAAATGTAGGCCGACGCACTGGATGCCCACAGGAGGGAGAGATGGAGTGGCAGTCGTGAAGCTATCATGCTGCTCCCTACATCTCCTCCCTTATCACTTTATAAGAGTATGGCAGGCCCTGTGAGGACAGCGCCTGTCTTGGGTCAAGGACTCTTCATATGAACCCAACCAGGCCTTACCTGTCATGGGCCTGCAGGACAGCAATTGGTCCTGTGCCTGTCTTAGGCGGCCGGTGGCATAACATATGTGTCCCAGTTGCCCGTCTCTGGCTACTTGTCCAGTGTCTCAGGGCAGTTGGCTCACACATCATTACATGGGCCATTTGTAGGGGTTGTTTCCCTCCAAGTTTTTTGATCTGCCATCTCCAATTGATGATAATGTACCTGAATGGGCTTGGCCATGAATGCGTCAAGCCTATTTTAAGGAGTGTCATGATCCTTTGGAAAATGTAGGGGCCAACAGTAAGGAATAACAGTAAAGCGGCTAGTGGGCCTAATAAGGGGGCAATGTAAGGAAAAAGGCCTCCCCACATGGAAGAGAGGAGGTTTCTCTGAGGTAGTTTCTTTCTCTGCTATTTAGGCGGTCTTTTAATTTAGTCATGGAATCCTTAATGACACCTGAATGGTCAGCATAGAAGCAGCATTCTTCCTTGAGGGCAACATAGTCCTCCTTCCTTTAAAAACAAACGATCTAACCCTCGTCTGTTTTGTAAAACCACTTCAGATAAGGAGGTAAGGGATTCCTGTAGAGTGGTTATGGAAGTCTCTATTTCCTTTAAATCTTGGTCTATAGCTGTTTGTAATTGACGTAGGTGTTGTTGTCCCAAGACTAATGCTGAGGTTCCTGTTCCTATACCTGCTGTAACTCCCATCCCCAGGAGTATAGCTAAGGTCAATGACATTGGTTCCCGTTTAGACCTATAATCTGTTTGGGAAGCCT